>VZTU01024509.1:119826-182988 GCA_013400835.1 Zapornia atra | reverse complement strand
TTCCAGTACAGACCTGCTGACCTAAGAAGCCGGTCTTCATTATGAAGTATTTGCTTTGACATCAGTTACTCTTTTGAAGTACTGATTTTTAATTTAAACAGTCTTTCTACTAACTGTTAAACTGGCATAAATGCAAAGTAGGTAGAGCTGTTTATCTACCAGAATGCTTTCTAAACTTTTTCTACTTTATTTTTTTTCATAAAACTCTTTTTTTTTTTTTTCCCCTTGTTTTTCTCTCTCACATTGTTTCCTTCCACTCATTTGCCCAGCATAACTTCCACATTTCATTTCCGGTTTACTGCTCTGTTTGTCTGTACTGACCTGTTTTGCGCAGACTGTCTCCCCTTCACACTTCATTACCATGTCAGTGTGCTTTGAGATAGCTGTAGCCAATCCATGACATACCCATTGGGTAACAGAGTAGTGCAACTAGGAGCAAGTCTTATTTGAAATCATAGCTTTGAACAATTTAGCTGTAGTTGTAATATCAAGTCATATTGTTGGCTAAGTGTAACATTAGCTGAAGTTCTGATGAAAATTGGGTTAAATAAAACTCCTTCTTAATAGTATATAAAAGTCATTAAATGAGACTCAAAGACAATTTCATTAACAGTTATCTCTTTTTTTTTCCTTTTTTTGATGAAGGCTTAACGTGCTTTTTATAACAAAACTGAGCTTCTTAAAGGAGTGGATACCATATTCAGGTTAACAGAACAGATTCTTGCTGTCTTAATAAAAGTATCTCCGCCACAAAGTTAAGTCCTATTCTTATGTGGGTAGAGAAGTTTCTCCTTTTAATTCCAACCAGAAAAGAACCTATAGCTAACTATTTTTGTGTGTAGTAATTCATCAGCTTAGAATCTTAAAATGGTTTGGATTGGAAGGGACCTCAAAGCCCATCTAGTTTCAACCCCCAAAGCTCCATCCAACCTGGCCTGAGCCTCTTACGTATTATCCAGTTTAGTATGCGTTTTGACAGATTTTTTTTTCTTTTTTTTCTTCTTTCCCCCAGCTTTCAAGATTTTGATGTTCAGGGATCACGACGATGCAGCTCAGATTGGTTAACAATTGGAAGCTACAAGAATATTGAAGGCTATAGAGCATGCGGCTCCTCCATTCCTTCACCATACATCTCTTCACAGGATCATGTTTGGATCAGATTTCATTCAGATGATAGCATCTCCAGAAAAGGCTTCAGATTAGTCTACTTTGCTGGTATGTTCCAAACAAAACCTAGTTCCGTTTTATGGTTCTATTTTTTGTTTTTTGTTTTGAGAACTACTTCCTTTTAGCAGGGTACAGTATATACAATTCTTGTAATTGACTTAAAACTTACTGGAAGTATACATTGTGTAGACTGTTTTGATCCCATGCACAACTTGACTGTTCAAAGCGGAAACTAGTGTTCACAGTAATAAGCAGAGTCAGTGCTTGGGGGTGCGGGGAAGTTAACTTTTAATTCGAAGCAACGTGGGAGGGGTTTTTTTAAAATAGCTTAAGATTTGAAATTTTTTCATCAGAATAAAATTAGTTGTTAAAATAGTTGGGTAAACTTCTGAGTAGTATGAAGGGCAAGAGAAGGAAGAAACAGTAGCATGTTCTTATATTTGCATAATTTTTTTTCCCACTTCTAGAAAACAACCCACAATTAAAAAACTCATTAACATGGAGAATTCTTCTAGCCAAGTATAGAGCTGGTTTCCTACATGCAAATTTTTTTCTTGGGTAATTGAAGTATGCAACTTAAGCTCTTTACCAGTAGTACTAGTTTGAACTTCTCGCTCTGGTAGCTGTTACCAACAGAGGAAGAAGACAGTCATGAGTCACTAGCTCCACACTTTTTTGTGCCCTTAAGTGATGCTAGGTTTTTATATAACAATGTGATCATGGCTTTTCTACGTCAGGATCATCAAAAATACTCAATAAATTTCTCTTTGTTTTCATAATGGTTCACCTTCTCTTGCTTCTTCAGTGTATGCCTATACTCCACTCTCTCACCTGCTGCAAATCTCCGCACTTTTTAAATTCTTCTCTTCCATAAACCAATTCATCCTGCTATACCTATCCACTGTCATGCATCTTCAAAACTGTTCACCCAAGATTCAGCAAAACAAGTCCTGATCTTCTCCAGCCTAAGCCATGCTTGCCCCTGCTGTTTTCCACACTCTTTCTCCACCATCACAAACCTGAAGTTTTCAGGCAGGCTTATCCCTTTTATTGCCAGTTTTCAAGCCTACAGTAAAGTTTCCTCTATGCTTCAGCTCCTGTGCAGCTTAGCAAGTCTTAGCAGAAGTAACGCAGCCTTGCATTTGATACTGGCTTAACTTTCGGGGCAATGCTTTACCTAGGTTTTGCTTACTGTCTCACGAAAAAACATGAAGGAAAGAAAAGCCCCTGTCTAATCCTCTACTGGTGTTTCTGCTAACTGCCCACACCCATGCTGTTAACCTGTGAGAGGCATTGGCTTCTGCTCTGCTTATCTCCCTTTCCTCCTAGGCACAGAGGAGAAGGCACTGTTCCTACCTGAAGGGCTTTGAGACGGAAGAACATTCTGGATAAGGGTTCGGAATGGGCAGGGAAGCCACAGGCTCAGTACTGAGTTTTCCTGAAAATCTTTTCCTCTCTTTTCCTCGAATCTTGAAATTCTTTCAAGATATAACCCCTTTTGGAAGAAGCCCTAACATCTTCAGCAATAAGCAGTTTTTTCTGTTACATAATTTCTCCTTGCGAGTATCATGCAGTGAGTGCTCTAAACTGAGTACATAAGACATTTTGAAAAGTCTTTAAAAAATACGTTGGTTTTAGATTTTTGTGTGCGTGTTTGGATCAGGATGAAGTGGAAGGTCTCTTCTAAGATGTTTAAAAGCCTTCGGAAGGAAGAGCTTAGGTTGAAAAAATATTGTGGTTTGGTACTACAACATTGCCGTTAATATTTACAACTCCATGCTATAGCTTTCTACTCAAGCTTTTTCCAGATTCTGCAATGTAGAAGCATTGAGCTAGAGTATAACCAGTACTTAAGCAAGTTCAGTGAATTCATAGGCACAGTCTGATGTATTGTCTTCCACCCATGGGGCATAGTCATTCAATTTAGGCAAAGCAAGTCTAGAAGTTCACTTTTACAAGTTTCAAATTCAAAGCCAAGGTTATGAACAACATGAATGTATATAATGTATGTATATATTGCAGAACAAGAAGATCATATAATTTATATTAGGTCTGTTTTTTTCTGATATAAACATGTTCTGAAATTTAAGCACTGGCACCACATAACTTTTGCTCTCCTTTACTGTCAGCAGCGCTTGTAACATTTATCTCTTCAGCAGTGCTTATAACATTTATCAGTCGTGTTGGATTCATTTTTTTCCTGCATTCAGTTTTTCAAAACCATAGCATTTGTGAAAGTTTAAAAATGCTGACGTTGCGCCTTTTATTAAAAAAAATAGTATTTCGAGGTAGAGTGTTTCTTTTTAATGCCAAGATACTAAACTGGTAAAAAGGAGAACAGAGGTGTGATATGACTTGATCTATCACAGCAGATTAGTTGCAGCAAGGGAAATTCAGGCTAGATACAAGGACTTTTATCACTGTGTGGTTAAGCACTGGAACATTGCAAATATTTGATTGGACAAGACCCCAGACAACCCAATCAAACTTCAGTTATCCTTGCTTTGTGCACATCATTTGATTAGATGAACTCCAGAGATCCCTTCCAATCTGAATACTTCTGTTGTAAAGCAAGACAGAACCTGCTGCTTCTGTGAAAGTCAGTGGAGTTCATCATGCTGTCTTTTCTGTTTCTTTTTTAAACCCCTATAGTATATATTTGTCTAATGTAGCTACCAAATTACTACATGTAGGACCATCTGCATTGCAGATGTGTTTGAAAGTTTTTTGGAGGATCAACCATGGCAGTTTGTTTCCTAGCCAGTTTTACAGTCTGTACCACATTTTTCTAGAAATTGCAGCAATTTTAAATGGTACAGAAGTATTTGATTCAGCTAAGACATTACAGATCTGAAATAGCTTGCTTTCCAGGTATGCTTCAGTGTTTAATATGGCTGGAACTTTCATATGAATCCCTGAAAAATTATTCTTGATATTAGAAGTGTAGTAGTAATGTAGTAACTATAGACAACAGTTTCTTGAGGCATCTCTTCTCTTTTTTCCCCCCCCCACAGCATTAAAAAAACTAAGCAAAAAAACCCCAACAAAAAACCCAAACCACCACACTTTCATGTTTTCTGGAACACTACTCAGATCCTGAACTTTTACAGCATATATTTGTATGGTTTTCTATGTTTCAAATATGTGTTTCTGCATTTACTGCACTCTTTTCTTAGTTGATGGAGGAAAGGCTGGGGCAAACAGTGGGAGAAGGTGAGGAGAGAGGTTTCTCTAGTTGATTGTAGTAATTAATCTTCATCTGTCAGCTTCTCTATTGCCATAGATCCTTTGGTACACAGTAGGAATATATGGAAATGGGAGAGAGATCTGACTGCTTTTACAAGAAAAAATTTGAGGAGGTAACCAGCACTGCAGTACAAAATGCTTCTCTCCGCTGTATCACTCAAAATACAGAAGCAGTAATTTTCTGCCTTATTTTTAGCACCTTAGAAGCCAGATTTTTCAATCGCTATCAATGAGCGTTGTTTTCTTGCTTGGGTTGAAGTTATTTGACTGAAGGCAGCTAAGGATGAGGCTCATGCTGATATACTGACAGAATTTTGATGTGAAAAAACTGTTTTATCTTGAAACTTACTGAAAGTCATAATGACTTACAGAGAATTTAAATAGTTGTTTCACCATTCTGAAATACCTAGTGCAACAAATAAAGATGCAACAAACCATAAAATGCTAAATTCTAAAAAGGTAGTATTTTTATTTCTTTTCTTTTTTCTTTCAGGGAAATCTGATGAACCAAATTGTGATTGTGACCAGTTCCATTGCGCTAATGGGAAGTGTATTCCAGAAAGTTGGAAATGTAATAATATGGATGAATGTGGAGACAACTCTGATGAAGAAATCTGTGCCAAAGCTAATCCTCCAACAGCTGCTTCCTTTCAACCTTGTGCTTACAATCAGTTCCAGTGTCTTTCTCGCTTCACCAAGCTTTACACTTGCCTTCCAGAGTCTTTAAAATGTGACGGTAACATCGATTGTCTTGACCTAGGAGACGAAATAGACTGTGATGTGCCAACATGTGGGCAGTGGTTAAAATACTTTTACGGTACTTTCAGTTCTCCCAACTATCCTGACTTCTATCCACCTGGAAGCAACTGCACCTGGCTGATAGACACTGGTGACCATCGCAAAGTAATTTTGCGATTCACTGATTTTAAACTTGATGGTACCGGTTATGGAGACTACGTCAAAATATACGATGGATTAGAGGAGAATCCACGGAGACTGTTGCGTGTGCTAACAGCATTTGACTCTCATGCTCCCCTCACGGTTGTTTCATCCTCAGGACAGATTAGAGTGCATTTTTGTGCTGACAAAGTGAACGCTGCAAGAGGATTCAATGCAACCTATCAAGTAGATGGCTTCTGTTTGCCATGGGAAATTCCATGTGGTGGAAACTGGGGTTGCTACACAGAGCAGCAGCGCTGCGATGGCTACTGGCACTGTCCAAATGGAAGGGATGAAACCAACTGCACCATGTGCCAAAGAGATGAGTTTCCCTGCTCTCGAAATGGTGTTTGCTACCCTCGTTCCGACCGCTGCAACTACCAGAATCATTGCCCAAATGGTTCAGATGAGAAGAATTGTTTCTTCTGTCAGCCAGGAAATTTTCATTGTAAAAATAACCGCTGTGTGTTTGAGAGCTGGGTTTGCGATTCTCAAGATGACTGTGGTGATGGCAGTGATGAAGAGAATTGCCCGGTCATTGTGCCCACTAGAGTAATAACTGCAGCTGTCATTGGGAGTCTTATTTGTGGATTGCTGCTTGTCATTGCACTGGGATGTACTTGTAAATTGTACTCACTCAGGATGTTTGAGCGAAGGTAAGTAGAACAGATCTCAAGAACTTCAAGTTTTGTTTAAAACTTTTTCCTATCTTTTGTTCTTATACTTGAAACGTATTTATTGACATACAGTTGTTGTTGCATGTGATTTTTAAAGGTGTTGCTCTTGATTATACTTTGACATTAAAAGAGGTTAGTTAAAAGGGGATTAAAGTATTCTGATCACTTAACTATTCAGAGTTATGCAGATGTTACAAAAAAGAAAGTGCAGAAAAGCTATGTTTCTGCAATTAAGTATCCATTTTGTATTTAACATTATGGGTTTTTTCTGTTTTACCCTATCTCACACTAGGATTGCACTTGTTTTCAGTTTTTTTACAAAATAAAATAAGCTGCTCCCATGATGCTTTTTATATTCAGCCCACGCTTTCTTCTTTTTTTTTGTTAGGAATTTATTGTTGGATTGGTTTTGTTGTTATTGTCTCAGGTGGACAGACCCATGGAATGACTGCAAGGACCTTCCTGTGTATTCTTTGTCAATTAATTTCCAATTCTGTTAATAAAACTTCATGTACTGAAATCTATTATTTCAGGTTATAATAGTCTGATGTAGTCTGATCTCTTTAAATATATAATACATATCAGTCATGTGTTATGAAATTTCTTTTCTCTTTGAAAGATCATTTGAAACACATTTGTCAAGGGTTGAGGCTGAACTTTTAAGAAGAGAAGCTCCTCCATCCTATGGACAGTTAATTGCCCAGGGTTTAATTCCACCAGTTGAAGATTTTCCTGTTTGTTCACCAAATCAGGTAAGATTCCAAAACAGTAGGCAGACCACTTAAATTTTAAGGACACTGAAACAAAGATACTTTACCTTTTATCTGCCTTGGTTTTGTTCTGTAGCATTTCCCTTCTTTTCAGGGCAGTGCTATTGATATGCTAGTACCACACAGTTTCCTTTGCAGGCTGATGTTCTTGTTAATGAATGCCACTAATGCACACTGTAGAATCCCTCTTGTATGAGAAATAATAGGTTGGTAGATCTACTTGTACGTTCTGTGTTGATGTTGTGTAAGTTAAGATTGCAAGATTACTCTTTGAAATTTGGGAAACAAGAATAGAGTTCTGATGCAAAATGGTAGTTCATATCCACTGTGCACATGTGTCCAGGTACAATTATGCTCACTATACATAGAAAGGTGTTGGTACAGGCAAGGCTGTAATATATAAAATTAACAGGAATGTGTAACAAAGTAGAAGCTGGTTGATGGGAGTTAATAGGGTCTATCCATCATTATTCTCAGATGGATCATTAGCAAGAGTCTTACTTGATTGATAAATGAATTTTCATTTAAAAAAAGGCTTTCAGTTATAATGCTCTTCTGTCAAATAGAAGACAAGACTCCATCTAGGAATCCTGCTGTGGTGCTGTATGAAAGTTGGCATTAATTTGTATTGTGTGATGCATTTGATACAGCAAAGTTTACTGTTAATATTGCTATGTAAGAATACTAGTTACAAGACACTAGCAAGAGGAATCCATTTTTTCATTTTGATCAGAACTGATCTCAGTGCACCTCTTCTGCCACAGGTTTTTCTTTCACACCTACATGTTTGTAAGCAGCAGCTGTGGTCCATGACAAAGGACTTTGCAGAGGAAAACAGGAAAATAAGTTGCAATTTGCATGACAGACTTCGAAGCGTATCGAAAAGACATTGCTAAGATTTTTTAGTAGCTAAATTAGCACTAAACTTAATGAGATTATTAATGAATGCCTATAATGAACAGTATAGAATCACTCAATCTTAATGGATGGCTTATCACAGTTAAAATAAAGACTGCTTCTGCTTAAAAGCAGTTCTGTACTTTCATAGATTTGGCTTGCTGTCCTCTTCTCAAATTAAGCTTCACAAGTTTGTGATGCAGCTATGCTCGCAAAAGGCTTGAGGAAGGGTTAACTCAGGTCTGGTAAGAGGATGCAGTTGTCGTGCTCAGATATCTAAATCCTCTGGCACAGGTAACTCGCAACAAACCAACATTTCCTGCATGTCCCTGTATAGGGGCACGTAAACACATTTAGGAACAATTACAATTTTCAGACAAACTTAGCTTGCTCAGACTCGTTTTTCATCATGAAACCCAACAAGTTTTACCTGGAGATCTTGGGTTTTACTAATATGAAATCTTCTGCATGTAGTGACTGCAGACAGAGATTGGTACTGGAGATTTAAAGATTTCTGCAGTTGCTGAAATTTTATTTTTTCTTTAATTTGACTTAAATTGAATTAACCACTGTTGGTTTGAATATATTTTAATTATTTTTTGTTAGAACTGAAATATAATGGAATTTGAAAGACTTTCTGAATTGAGCCACTTAGCTGAGGTACCATTCTATGTAAGGTGTTAATATATTCCTGACAAGGTTTTAAGCCACAGAATTCAGGCACACCTTGCTCTATAGCTGAATGACAAGAAAATGTATACCACATTTGGGAAATACATGATTTAGAATGCCTAAGATAATTCTAATCAAACAGAAGTATTAAAGCATTTTGAAACTGAAAATAACTGATTATGCCAGAATGGGAAAAAAGAAATCAAAGTGGAAGTCCAAGTCTCTGCTACAGCAGACATTTAATTTAGTTGCTGTTCTAGGCAGCCCCATGGTAGTGGATAAGGAAAGGTCACCTCTGTTAAATCTTTCTGGAAGATTTAATTTTTAATTCCCAAACTTATTGAGGCACATTTCTCTGTACTGTGCTCTAAAATCCATGGTGACTACTTTATCTTCTTGGGAAGATTGTATGTAATAGATCGTGCCTTCCTGCTGTACTATACCTTCTGCACTGGGTCTGTGGCTCTCCTTTTCTGTAGCCAGTGTTCCATATAGAGGTTATAGTGTCTTTGTGTATTTAGAGGTCCTGGATTTGGGCAGAGCCATACCTTGTGTACTTAAATGCTCTTTTACTCCACTTCCATACATATTTCTACTTCATTGTCCTGTTCATACTTTTTGTCCTCAAGAGACTCTAGACTTCTTTCATGCCTGCTTTGTTTTTAAAATAGCCTATTGCTACATACACCAGATCTTAAGATTAAAGGCGCAACATTTTTTTAACATTTAAGACTCTACATTTAACTTTGTGATGATATTTTGTGCAGTAGTTGTTGTTCTTTTTTTTGTTAGAACAATGCCAACTTACTGTCAATGCTTGATTGTTGCTTATCTTCTCATTTAGGCTTCCGTTCTGGAAAACCTGAGACTGGCAGTACGATCTCAGCTTGGATTTACCTCAATCAGACTACCTATTGCTGGTAGATCGAGTAACATTTGGAATCGAATTTTTAATTTTGCAAGGTCTCGTCATTCTGGATCATTGGCATTGGTCTCAGCGGATGGAGATGATGTTGCCAACCAAAGTACTAATAGAGAAGCTGAAAGAAATAATACTCACAGAAATCTGTTTTCAGTTGAATCTGATGACACAGACACAGAAAATGAAAGAAGAGACACAGCGGGAGCAGTTGGTGGTGTTGCTGCCACCTTGCCTCAGAAAGTCCCACCTACAACAGCAATAGAAGCCACAGTGGGAGCATGTGGGAGTTCCTCTGCTCAGAGCGGCAGTAGAGGTAACACGGATAGTGGAAGAGAAGTGACGAGTGTAGACCCCCCAAGCACAAGTCCAGCACGTCACCAGCTCAGTAGCGCACTAAGTCGTATGACTCAAGGGTTACGCTGGGTGCGCTTTACTTTAGGGAGATCAAGCTCAGTGAATCAGAACCAAAGTCCTTTGAGACAGCTTGATAATGGGGTAAGTGGAAGAGAAGAGGATGATGATGTTGAAATGTTAATTCCAGTCTCTGATGTAGCATCAGACTTTGACGTGAATGACTGTTCAAGACCTCTACTTGATCTCAGCTCAGATCAAGGACCAGGGCTTAGACAGCCTTACAGTGCAACACATCACGGTGTAAGGTCATGCAGTCGAGATGGCCCCTGTGAGAGCTGTGGCATCGTTCACACTGCCCAGATACCTGACACTTGCTTAGAAGCAACAGTGAAAAATGAAACTAGTGACGATGAGGCATTATTACTCTGCTAGGTACGGATTGTTTAGGAAAGATTGTGTACAAGTTGGAGCAATATCTGTCATTGTTTTGTACTTCACGGTTAAAACTAGTTTTTAGTTCTAAAAAATCCAGGAGAACATTATGTTAAAACTATTTTAGCCTGTGTGGTTGATTAAACATTTCTTATACTGGATGACGTTATGGAACAACTCGAGTGAACTTTAATGGCTCTGACTACGCAATGTGTGTATCCAGTATAATCTGATTGCTCTTTAAACTGAAGTTATCCCGGTTAGTTTCAAATTTAGTTTATCCTGGTACTGTAGTTAAAACCAGAAACATGGCTGCTCAAGACTCATTGGCTGCCTGTTTAACCCCATATTAACAGGTGAATTTGTACAGAATTATTTTCCTTTAGGAATTGACTCTGTTGTATTATTGCCAACATACTTGTAACTTAATATACTAAATGCTGGTAAGGATTGTTAATGTAAAATATGTACTTTTCTTTGCGTTTGTACAACACTTTGTCTAAATCTTGAATTTCATCATAATGTGAAATTATTTAAAGGGAGGAGACACTTTCTCCAGGAACATTCTTTTTCTTTCAGAAGTACAAAATGCAATGATTTGTGAAATTTAGATACAGTAGGCAAACTGGTGGCAAAAGCTTTTACAGCACTGACTTTCCTAAACTGCAGTCTTCTATGGTACAGCCAAATAGTATGTAAAATCCCCAGTCATTAGTCTTTCCGATTTGAAGTAAAACAGGGCCGAAGATATTACAATACGTGTTAGTTCTTTAAAATATTCGATATGTACAAATACACTACAGAGTAAGTTCCAACTGGTAATAGATCTTTCCCTAATACTGTAGGGTGTAAAGCTTGTTTGGACTCAAGGGATTTGCACTAAAATCATATTAAGGTCTCTAACGAGCTTAGTGCACAAGCACTATCACTTTAAGTACTATTGTCTAATATTGCAATGGCTATATATTTTCATGGCTCTTTTCTTGGGGTGTTGCATTTTTGTTGCAATTGAAGTTGCTTTACTAATTCCCCTATTTATTCGTTGTATTTAAAAACTGGTTTACTTGGTTACAGACTGGTTGTTTAAGAAAAAAAAATGAAATCCCTTTTAGTGTCTTTTTTCACTGAGATTCCAAGTTCGAACAAAACAGATCGGTGGGGGAAAAAAGCTCATAACTTCCAATTTTGTGACAAACAGGTAAATTTGTGGCTATTAGCGTGACAAGAATAATCTACACCTTTTAAAAACAAAAATGTCAACTACTGTTTTATTTATTCTTTGCCAGTCTGTTTTTAGTAGGCTTAAAGATCCAGTATGAAATGTATTTGTGTGTGATTGTATGCTATTTATTAAAGTTTAAATACTTTGTTGAATGTCATTTTAAAGCATGTTTAAAGTCTTGTGCATTTCTGTCGTGTTATGCTGTCAGGCAGAACTGACTAAAATATTTTAATATGTATCAAAATTGAATTTTTGTTATGTTTTTGAGGTACTTTTAAAGATAAATCCAAGGTCTGTCTGGCTTTATTTTTATTTTTAAAAAATCTTCATCTCCGAAGTACAAATCACATGCAGAAGAAACAAGTAATTGAATGGATTCCAAAGTGTATATATCTTCTCCCTCTTATCTTCTTTCACAGACGCTGGGATGAGAAAAATAAACAATTTTACTATCTGGTTGATTTTATTCACGAAAGTTAGCAGGTGAATCCGAGTTCAGGACAAGGTTATGTAGATTTGTGCTTTTGAGGAACTTATGTGCAATACAGTTGTAAAAGATTTTATTATAAGGACCTATGCGGTTTCAAGTTTCAGAACAGATCACATCACACTGGTACCAGATCAGGTACAAATTGGCCCATAATTACACATACCCGAGTAAAAGTCATCAATGGCCATTTTTATTCACATTGAATAATATCTAAATCTGTGGGTAATCTTTAGTCTGACTTCAGTGGCATTGCTTATAGAGCAGGCGACTTTGCAATATGACCGTGGTAACACGCCCTGAAATACATGTGAACAGCATGTCCTGGTATAAAATACTGGGTTTTTAAACCTTCCTAACTAATTGTCATTAGAAAGTGGTTATGGAAATGTTTGTCCCCAAGGCAGATACATTTTGAAGAAAGAGAGTCTTCACAGAATACTTTTGGTGTTATACACACATGTAGTGATCTAAATTTGTTGCATTAGATGCCCCAAATAGCATGTACCTATGGACTCCATATTGCAGATGTAAAAAGAACACATTCTTTCATTTGTTTTAAAGGAAAAATGCTACACATTTAACTGAGAAGTTGGATTTGATTGAAAAGTTTGGAAAATTGTAAATAAAATTCATATTTGTATGAGGCTAATTTGTTGCAGTGATTTTTTTTTCTTAATGAATTTAAAGGGAGTGATCAAATTTTCTTTCCATTAATACTGACTGGGTTTATTTTTTTCTTTGTTTGGGTCCTTTGTTGTTGGGTTTGGTTTGGTTTGTTTTTTCCCAAGGCTTCCACTGAGTCACATTACTTCATTTCTTCTTGTTTTGGAGCTGCTTAGATTAATCTTATATTTAAGTGATTCTTGGTTTAGCTGTGCTACAGCACTAGGCAATTTGAAGAAAAGTCAGAATGATTCACAGTGGAATTATTTTCTGTAATAAATCACTTTGAAACCTTTGAAGAATGCAGGTTATTGTGAGGTGAGTTTTCTCCTCATGGAAAGCTTTCTAAGCAAAGGAGGAGTTTCTCATTGTTCCTTTTCACATATCATGCTTTCCTTGTCATTTGATTTGCACTGAAACATTAAGGGGGCTGACTTAGCCTCTGATGCTACAAGGGCATGTTTTGTTTCCAAGGCAGAGTCCATTTTCAGTACAAGTTCAGCAAGTAGTGCTGATAACCATTCTTTCAAAACAGGTTTCTGGAGAGGATGCTGGAATTGGTTACAGTGGCTTGTGTTCCACTTCCTATCCAAAGGCCAAAGCAAGAACTTGTGACAAAGCTTGGATTCGGTCTAGGAAAATCACAGTTCAAATCTGGGGTGCAAATACTTTTTCAGTGAGTCCCTATGTTAAATACTCTAGATCAAAATCAGTTACACTTTTTCCTGTTGAGTTTTTCTTCCTTTCTGAGTACTGGCCTGCTTTCATTCCCCTGCAGAAATTCGACAGCTGCAGCTGTCCTGAGGGAGTACTGCATGTTTTCCATAAATCTTTAACAGCTTTAATCTTCCTGTAGTGTTGATGTTTGGGGGTTACTCAGGGGTTTTGATTGTTTTTTCTGGATCTGACTCCTTCCTCACCTGTGAGTTTTTGAAAGTAAGGGGTTGGTAATTTAACTCCTCCAGGATCTCTTCTACAATCCAGTTGCCCAAAAATGGGGTATGCTCTAAAAGGAAGAAGGAGAAGTCTGCCCTGGCCCTTTGTGAAGTTACTGAAGATAGCAGGTAAGCAGATCTGTAGTTAAAGCTGCTTTCCTTCTCTTCCGGGATTTGAGTCCTATAGTTAGCTTTCTCTCATCAAAGTAAATAAATGGAGTTCACACATAATGGCCTTAATATCAAGAAGTTTTATTAGCAGAATGTTCTTACCATGCCAAAGTATTTGGCCAGTTGAGGCAAATACTGTGGTCTATCTCATGAACAGTAACTTTGGGGTATTCACTGAAGTATTTAACAATTCGGAGAGAAAAGACTTCTCCATAACCGCTTGGAGAAATGAGAGAAGCAGCTATATAAGCAGTCTAGGATGGTGATTCCTAACTGCACTTTGAGAAAGCATCTATGTGGAAAGCCAGCGTTAACAAATGTAGCTAATCTTTGAGTAACCTGAAACAAATCACTGTAACATTTCCCCCCCTGGCCCTGAAATCCAGCAGAAGAGCTTAGATTTCAGCATTGGTTCTTCCTCGTGACCAACTTGTGTAATCAAAGTACCAAAAAAAGATAAAATCATAAGAATTTATTTCTCTTGTGTTCAGTTTGCAAGATTACTACAGATTACAGTCACCCTGTCTGCTGCTTGTGCAGGAAGGAAAGGGGCGGAACGCAGAAGGGAAAAAAAAATAAGACAGATGAGTCAGTGTGTTTTGATTTTTGAATGATGGGAAAGCTGTAATTAAATGGACTAGAAACTCTGAAGGATTTTTTTTTTTCCCAGATAATGCATTAGTGGAAATAACAGTTTCCAAATGAAGCTAATGTTTTGTGGTTATGTTTCATAGTCAGGAAAGCTCCCACCTATGAACTGGCTTTCTTTGGCTGAGATTCCACCAGGAAGCCACTGACACATCGGACAAGTGTCTTTCCCAGAAAATACCGAGACCTAGGAATCTTGATGCCTGAGCTGAACTGCCTTTGTGGTCTCATGGACTTTTAGAAATGGCTTTATTGGGCCCTTAGTCAGCCACTATGGGAGGTAAATAGTGGAAAGAGCATATTATTACAGATCCTTACTCTGGTCCGCTAAGTGTCTAGTCTTTTTTCTTTCGTGGTTGTCCTGTCTGTGATCCATCGTTTGTGCTGAGCAAGTTCAAGGACCAGGAAGCACTTAGTCTTGTGAAGATGAGAGAACAGTCACTACCTGGTGTTGCTTTGAAAAGTAGGATGGTCTTCACATGCAACAGCTTTGGCTGCCTCCCTTTGTGTTAGAGATGTGGGGTTCAATGTGCTAACAGGCTGCAGCTTCGCTTCCAATGTAACTGGAGGAAGACTGGAAGCTTGGATTTGGCCCAGTACTTACAATTATAAATAAGCTCTCCATAGTGTATGTGATTCAACTCTTCTTAGACTTCAATTGGTTTTTTAACCTTGTTTGATAGATTCACTTGCCTACCATAGCCTACTCACAGGTGTGGTGGGGTGAGGAGCAGACAAGCCCGTGGCTGTGTAAGCCCTGCTTAGCAGTAACAAAAACATCCCTGTGATATCAGCACTGCTTCAGCACAAATCCAAACCACAGCCCTGTACTAGCTACCGTGGAGAGAATCAACTCCATCCCAGACAAAACCAGTACAGCAGTGCAGAGTCAGCCACTGATGACAAAGCAAAGACTTGTTTCACACTATGCAAAGAGAAGTATAAAGAGTAAAATGGTTTGTGGGTCAGTGAAGGTTACAAAGCCAGGTAGAAGCCAAAGACCTTGTTGCAGCAGCAACACGTATTCAGTGATCATTAAGAATACGGGGCCAGTTGTCTTCTCACAGTATTACAAGGATTACTTCTGTCCTATGGGTGTTATTTCAGGCCATTCTTCCTAGGGACAGCTGAGCTGTGCAATATCAAATATTTACTAAATGTATGTAAACGCCGATGATGTGATTTTATCTTGTTGGTCCAAACACACTTAAAAAAAGGAATGCTTTGGCAGACTGTCATTATTGACCAATAACTTATTAATGTGTTCAAAACCACCTTTGGGATGAAGTCAGTTCTCCTAGGCACAGCATTGTAAGGCCTGACACTCAATTACTTTGTTGATGCGTGGGACCTGCAGCACTGAGTTAGGCACAAAGTAGGAAGGTTTGGATACTTAAAAATAGGATCCTCAAAACCTAAATTAGCCAGGAGTAAATCAGAGGAACAAAAAAGGAGCCCAAGCCCTATAGTCTTCAGAAACAGAAGTAAAAAGGCTTTTGAGCTGTGTGCTATTCTTCGTGCATTTAGGTGTCATAGTCCTGTCTCCTTCTTCCTGTGCGATGCATAAAAAAAGGGAAAATGGAGTTGAACACTTTGGTGTTTACAATAGTCTGCTGTGATGTGTCAGGCCTGTCTTCAAATCTCATTCTCCCCAAACTGGGAGAAGGTTTTGAGCAGGAACAGTTGACCCCTGCTACTACAAATAACTAAGAATTAGCCAGGGAGAAAATGACTATTTTAGGTTGGCAGCTTCAGCACTGAGCTGGGAGATTCCAGGTAAAGTCTCTTGGCTAATAAATACTTAATAATTTATGCATGCTGTTCCACTTGATGTCATTAAATACCATTGGGGCACTTGACTGCTCTACCCCGTGTGACTGCACACGATCAAATGAACCTCTGTCTTTGCCACTCCTCTCAAAACAAATGTCACTTCATTCATGCAGAGTGGTACCTTTGTACCTGAGACACATCCACCTTAGAGCCCCTGCAGCCCATCCATTCAGGTACCCTTCTACATGGTGGGAGAGATGGGCTCACTGCCTCAGGAGCCCCAGAGATTCACAGCATAGCCCTGTTACCCCATTTCACTATCCTGGACCTCTTCTGTCCTCACACTAATGTTCACAATTCCTGTGTCAGAGGACCATGGTCTGGCTTCCCTCCTGTATCTTTCTTCCCCTGATCTTCACTTGATGAAGAAACTCAGCTATTCCTGGCTCATCAATACCATTGTAATTGGTGAGCCAGAGTTCTTGCCTGACTTCCCATCACAGTACCTCAACCCTCAGCATTTTTACCAGCTTTAAACACAACAGGACATGGGAGGTGCAGCTTACCCTTTCCTGCCCATCCAGCACCACACCGCTGCCCTTCGAGCCCTGGGGCACTTCACTGTCTGCTATTACCATTATCTGCTCTGCTTTTCCAAAGGAGTTCTGACTTTTCTCCTGGTGTGTGGTGTAGTAAGTCCTGGTGGGTCTCTGTCCCACAGCACAAAAGCAAGGCATAAGATGAGACAATTTGGGATGCGCAGGTACAGAAGAAAACGTCTGGTACTGCTCTCCTACCCACCAGGACAGGAGGAACAAAGGCAACATGCTGATGGGAAGGTGAGCATTGTCCAAATCTTGAGTCATTTGTCTAAGTATCTTTTTGGCAGCATGCTCTCACAGCCTTCAGAGACAATGTGCTGTCTTCCAAAGCCATCATCGCTGAACTGGAAGAGATGGAGGGGATGAATATGCTGGTGCTCAGCAGATTCAGGGACATGCCTGAGCGGTGTCACTGCTGATTATGCAACGCCTGGCTTACCGGAGGAGAGAAGCAGGAAAAGGTGCCTCTGGGACTGTCTCTCCTCATCTTCTGCTCCAAGTTTCTGCTCATTTTCTTGCTGTCTCAATTTCACTTTCCCACCCCTTTCTCTGGGTCCGTATTCTGAAACGCACAAACCTCTCCCAGCCCGGGTCGCGCCGGCCGTGCAGGACACCTACACCTGACTGCCCCTTCCCTGAGTCTCCCTGCCCGGGGCTCTGCCGCCCCGGGACTCGGGAGGGGCCTCTCCCCGGCAGGGGAGGCTCAAAGGCTCGGGCACCGTGCAGCGGGGCGGCGGTTGCTCGGGGGAACGGCCTGGAGAGGGGGCGGCGGCAGAGATGGCGCAAAGCAAGAGTTACTGGAAGGTGCTTTTCACCTGGTCCTTCGGCAGCGGCCACAGGGCCCCGGCCCTTGAACCTCCGGCAGGCAGGGTGAGGGGACGTCTCGGCAGCCTCCGGAAAGCCCCGAGGCGCTTCCCCGCGTCAGCCCGGTGTGCTGTGAGCAGTGACACCGGTGGGTGGGGGAGAACTGCATTTGGGTCCTGAGGGCCACGTGTCCCAAAGCAGCTGAGGAGAAACGATTGGGGAGCAAATGCTGATGGCCGGTGTCCTCCAGTGATGGATCAGACCCTTGGCAGCAGAGGAGCCCTGACACACTGGCCATTGGGGCTCAGCTTGCTTGGACCAAGGCTGCCCTGCTCTCCCCTGCTCCTCTGTGCAGGCAGGACCCACAGGCTCCCTGGACGCACCTGCAGGGACCTCAAGACTTGGGCTTCCTGGTCACCTCTGTGGAGAGCTTGGGTTACCCTTCATTTCCTCAATTCCCCTGCAAAGAGCATGGGCCACCTTTGGGCATCACAAGCCAATAGATAAATCGTCACATTTTCAAAAGAGCCCAGTGCATTTCAAACCCCAGGGTGTGCAGGGCTGGGTAGAGAACCCAGTGGGACTGTCCTGGATGGAAGCCTGTCCCCCCTTGTCCAGGCAAAGGCAACTGGAGCAGGGAGGGCCTGAGGCCAGCTCTGCCTGAGTGCTGGCTTGCTGCGCCCGCTGGGCAGTGTTGCTTCACTGGAGGTGTAGGTGGAGCTGCCAAGGGCAGCCTTGTTAAATAGCACTGTGTGGTGTGTGTTTAAAGCATTTTAGAGATAACCTGCTGCTCTGGGAGAAGAGTGGGCAGTGGAACACTCAGGCAAGAGCAACTTTCTGAGCAGAGGCCTCATTTTCACTTTCTAGGGTGCCATGCCGCCCCAAAAACCAGTTCAGCAGAGACTTTTGATCAAGGGTGGTAAAGTCGTGAATGACGACTGCTCTGTGGTGGCTGATGTGTACGTGGAAGATGGAGTGGTGCAGCAGGTGGGACTGAACCTCAACCCTGAGCCACGCACCAGACTCACTGTTCTGGATGCCACCAACAAGCTGGTGATCCCTGGGGGCATTGATACACATACACACATGGAGTTCCCTTTTATGGGTAGCAGGTCAAAAGATGACTTCTATACAGGAACAAAGGT
Source organism: Zapornia atra (assembly GCA_013400835.1). Lineage (NCBI taxonomy): Eukaryota > Metazoa > Chordata > Aves > Gruiformes > Rallidae > Zapornia > Zapornia atra. The sequence goes on along the minus strand of VZTU01024509.1, from coordinate 164,459 downwards.
GAGTGTACGTATGCATGTCTGTGTGTCCATCTGAGCTTTCTCAGAAAGGGGTATGTCTGCTCACTATTCAGTATTACTTCTGAAAGAGAGAGTGTTAACCAAGCACAAGTAATCATTGCTGTCCCCTGGCTGGGAAACTGTAAAGAGTGGCTGGGGTGCTCTGAGGTCCACTTTCAGCCCGTATGCTATTTGGGTTCTTTCTGACACTTCTCTGGCTCTGGGTGGTAAGCATTAAGCGCATTTACCCTGGCTGTAAATTACCCATGCAGCCTACAGCTCGCATTGGTACATGCATTGAGCCTCATACTTCTCCGAGCAAAGGTTAACTAAAGCAACAGTTTAACTCCCCAGCACACTGGGAACACTGTGGTAATCTGATCTTTCTCCTCTGATGGCATGGGGGAATGCACGCTTTTCTTCCAACATTCACTTCTGTCCTTAGTGTGTCTCAGTGAAAGTCCAGTTCAAATGCACTTCCTAAAAGTATCTAATGTCTCCCAGTTTTACACTGAGAAGGGTTTTTTCAGCTTTTGATCTGATCTCATTGCATTCCCTGCATTAGCAGTGTATAAATCACCAGTGCTAACAGCTCCATGCAGCAAAAGTGCTCATACAGAGCTCCCTAAAAATTGTAAGGCACTTTTCTAAGAGCTTTGCTGTGCAGGCTGAGATGCTTTGCCCACAGAAGCAATCACATTGCCCTATTTGGCTTGTCTGATAGCCAACAACCACAGAGAGTCTGTTATATGCTGTCCCTCTCACAGCAGAACTGGGGTCAGCTAAAAAGCAGAAAGAGTGCATTTTTTTTTTCTGATGTGCAAAATACTAATTTGCCTCTTTGAAATAATTGAAATGAGTGAAATTCAACTCATTTTAGCAAATGGTGTGGTGCAGTAACCACACAAGTATTAAGATCTTTTAAAGTCTGCAGTCTGATTGACCCTATTATTTAACTGGAAAATTAATTTCTTGCTTGTCCCATCATGTTATCAGTGTGCAATTAGATTGTTTGAGTGGCATAATTGTACATTTACATACTCTTACAAGGACTTGGCTTTTTTAATGTTGAACCTACAGTACTGAAGGGAGGACTGCAAATGACACATAGTTACATTTAAATTACTGGCATATTTCTCTCATAAGCAATATTTATTCACACTCAAGATAGATTTACTGGTGTTCCTGCTGTTATTTGGAATGGAAATATTTTACTCTGGATAGTTTTAAGCACTAGAATCTTCTAGTGCTAGAAGAATCTAGATCTTCTCAATGACCAGAGAAGTTATTGCTTGTCAGATTTCAAGGAGCATCTGGATGATGCTCTTGGTCATATGGTTAAGTTCTAGGTAGTCCTGCAAGGAGTAGGGAGTTGGACTCCAACTCAAGATACTCTATGATTCTATAATTCCATAACAGCTCATTATAATAAACTGTAATTTTTTCACAAAACTTTGACAAAAAATTATTTTTTCCATCACAGGAGATCTTTCCTGCCATACCAAAATGGCAGGAAACATCTAGCTATGTCAAACATCTCTCTCAAAGTCAAATGTAAGATAAGATGTAAAAGAAAATCTACAACACTGAATTTCCACTGGAAAGGGATTATAGATTTGATCATGGGAATTTTTTTTCCCCAAAACTCTTTTCCATAGATATGTGGTAGAAATGGGGAAATCTATTATTATATGGGCCTAAAAATGTAATCTTTTTCAGATACCCACAGGCAAGAAATATGTTTTGAAAAAAAAATTGTAGCTATTGAAATTACTTCCTCAAGCAGTTTTTGGTCTTTACACTGCTTTAGTGATAAATGAAAAGAAAAAAAGTCAAGTCCACAATGTCTGTTCTGCTTACTTACAGACATCACAAAGTATGTTTCATGGCTGAATAAAGTGCAGAATTTGATCTCTGGAATACTTAGTTTACATGATTTACAGTACACAAATATATATATATATGTTTTGTTATTTTCTGCAATGCTCCTTAATGTTTCTGTGAAGACCATTTTTGTAAACTCATTAGCAACAATTTATTTAGAGATCTGACATCACAAGAGAAATTCAACAAGTGTAACTTGAACATGATTTTGATTAATAGGAGAAAATATGTAAAAGAAATAATGATGACTGTGGCTTTCTCTTAAGATGTCTTCTTAAGGTTTAAGTGCTCATTCTTAGCACCTCCATTGATTTTAAAGAGAACTAAAGATGCAGACTAATTCAGGTGTAGGTGCCTATACTGTAAATTCAAAAGTAGGGAAGATAAATTGTGTGTTACCTTGCAAAACCCCCAAAATTCATGTTTTTGAGGTTTTTGTAATAACTTTTTGAGGCACTGGTCAGGGAAGCTGCAAAACAGAGACATGTCCACAAAACATGATGTCCACATAGTCACTTGGGTGCATAAAAGAAGGCTCTAGATCCAGCCTAGTGATCAGATGTCAAAAAGTTAGGACTTGTGGACCTTCTTGACCCAGGTAAAAGTGTGAAAATTGTTCGGACTCATTTGCTTAAGGTCATCATCTGATAAATACTTTGGCAAGAGAAGCAGGGAGACAAAGTTGTGTTCCAAGTATTGCAAAATATGCTACAACGATTAGCTAAGATTTACCTATTAAGTTGAATAAATAAAGGCACAGGATACCTCTCTTTACACAGACAGGGGAAAAAAAGATGTTAGCAGGAAAAAAGAATTTGAGTGGAGTTGTGGAACCGATTATCTTTTTTTTCTTGATGTCTATAAATATTCTTTAATTCTAAATCCTGTTTAACAAATAAGAAGTCAGTCTGTCGTGTTGGGAAAAAAATGACAGTTTGAACAACTTGGAGAAAATATTTTGCTGAGTTTGCAGATTCACTGATGTTCGTGTCACCCTAAAGTTCTTTTTTTGCAAAATATTCTGACTTTTATCAATTTTGCTTCTGAAGAACAGGGAGAGACTAACTAATCTAGAAATATGAGGAGTAATATAGCATCAATTTGAACTGTGTGTATTTTTTTCTGATTTAGTTGTACCTGTTGTGCAAAGAGATCTTGTTCAGAGCAATAGAACAAATTTCCCTGGCTAATTTGGAAAACTGCAACAATTACAGCAAAGGAATTTCAATATAAATCAATTTATGTTAGTTAAAGATCTAATTTCTGGCAGTGACTAAAAACAATCCTTCAAAGGATAAAAGTAGTAGAACTTTTCATAAAGGAGAGTGAAAATTATTGGTTAAAAAGCAATTTTTGATCCTCATAACATACATAAAATAAGATTTTTGTTTATTTACTTGTAATCATATGTATGGAAGATGTAAATCCCTCATTCTATTTAGAGACCTGCTCTGCGGTTTTACTAAATGATAACCTGTCAGTAAGAAAAAATAATTTTAACCTCTTTTGGTTTTGGGAAAGAGTTTGGGGATTTTTACACAAGATTTTCAAACTGAATCTGCTTTTTCTCATTGTGTATCTGCCCTTTACTACTTTCCTGTCCCACAGGCTGGTTTTTCAACTTCGTAGACTCTGAGAAAGCATTTCTCAAGTTGGCTATGGTTTTCTGGCGCTCTTCTTTTTCAGCGATCCCACACACTCAAGGAAACAGTGATGCATGAATGCTCCAGATTCATCTCCAACTCTTTGTTAAGATTTTTTTCTTGTGCAAAAACTCCTCCTTCAGTCCAAGAATTTCCCCAGGATTTTCCTGAATACCTGTTTGAGAACATTCTTCTCGAAGGAGGTGAAATTAATCTACACAATCATTTTACAAGTTCAGACTTTACTCAGGGAAACTCCTCAGTGGCTTTTGGCTTTGCAGTGTATCAAGATTAACTGTTGCTCAGGGAATTGGAGAAGTGGGAGGGAATTCGCGTTTTCTCTGATTGCTAAATATTAACTTTCTTGCTTTCAGGCTGCTATAGCAGGAGGAACCACTATGATCATCGACTTTGCCATTCCTCAGAAAGGCTGCTCACTAGTTGAAGCCTTCGATACATGGAAAAGCTGGGCAGACCCTAAAGTCTGCTGTGATTACTCACTGCACGTGGCAGTTACGTGGTGGAGCAACAAGGTAGATACAATAGCTGATTTTTAATTCCATGAATTGGTACTGCACCTACTTTGAATTAGTCCTCAGATGCTAAATATAGCTTGCTTAGCAGCGTAATAGTACAAACTACATTTGGAACAGTCCACATCCTTCCAAAAGTGCGTGTATTTGAAAGAATGTAGAAAGTCTGCAGGTAGCCTTGATCTTTGGATAATACTGCACAAAGTTAAAGGGAGTAGTCATCCAAGACCAAAACCTAGCAGACCTGAGGGGGGCAAGAAGTGTTTGCATAAATTTTGCCCTTTGTTACTTAAACACCTGATAATCGATGCTCCTGTTGACTCTTGGTGTTGCTTGGTTTTGGTTTGGATTTTAGATTTGGTTTTGGTTTTATTCCTGAGGGACTGCAGTAACATCTCCATGAAGTTAACAGGATTGGAGCCAATAATTATTTGAATGTGAGATTATCTAAAAAAAAATTTAGAATTTACTTATGGGAGAATCATCCTTGTTGCATGAATGTGTGCTGATAACCTGAAAGCTTTACTGAATAAATTAACTTTTCCAGTGCCTGACATTTATTTGTACCTGACCCATGTTTTACAGAACGACTTTGGATCCTCAGAGAGCTTGCATCAGTACAGTTATATGAATTAAATTATTTTTAAAAATAATTTTTAAAATCCCTTAATTTTTAACTTTCAAAAAGCATAAACTAAAGCCGTCACTCTGTAAACACCCTCACCTTTGGTATTCTGTGCACTGAACACTAAATAGACTGAACCCAACTTCTAACTCAAAGCAAAGGCATGAAATAAATTCTCCAGTGAAGTTTGAAAAATGTGCATTTGGAACAGCTGTACTGAAAAATCCAATAAAAATAGGGAGGTGTAAATCAATGAAATCTTCTGGTTTATCTTAAGAAAACTGATTTTAAAAGCACAGATTTAAAGAAATAGAAAGATCTGATGTTTTGTAGATGTGAAAGATCCAAGTGAAGAAGACTTTGATATTTCATGCCCTTCTAATTTTCTCTAATTTTGATGGGATTTAATGTATTTATTTAAAACTTACATTCTTCCCTTATTCGTAACAATTAGTCAGGAAGAAAATAAATAAGACATGACTGTATATTTGTATCGGAGAAGGTCCTTTTGGCAGGTATGTATTTACTTGATGCTTTCCACCCAAGACACTCCCCCATCCCTCCTCTGGATACATCCAGAAAATTTCCTTGAGTTTTGCATCAGTCTCTCACCTCTCTTGGGCAGATCCAACTGGACTCATAGAAGATTAAAAATAACATTTTACGTTTTGAATGGAGTTCACCCCATGGAAATTGTAATAGCATCACAGATAAAGATCAATTACTGGCACCATGATTTTACAGGGAAATGAGAGTCAGAATTAGGTAGTGGGTATTTCTAGGTAACCAGTGGCACCAGAAACCTTTGGGCTAAAATCTGCATCTTCTTTCTATGGAACATAATATTTTGCTGGGCTTCACAGACTCTAGTAGGAGCAGGGAATACTATCAAGGAGTGCATATAAGAAAAAAGCAGGGTTGTATCTAGAGCTTTAGAGCCATTTTGCCTGACAACAAAATACTTCAAAAGGCTGTTTGCTATTTAGAGTCAAAACAAAGTTCTAGGAGACAAGATCTTTTCTGTCCCTCTGTTATTTGGCAGAAGCAGAAGCCTATTACAATCCAATTTTGAAAATCAATTTTGCACAAATCTCCACGCTCTGTAAGTTGGATACATTGATTGTAATACTGGACAGGATGTTTTCAACATCAGGAGGTCTATTTGGAATACAATTCTCTTGCACTATCTTTTGTAAAAAGCATTCTCTTCCTGCAATTCTCTTGTGCCTCCAATATCTGCAGTGGTACTGGTTTATATACTTTGGGAATCAATTTGGTAGAAGAATACTATAAGGCTGTCTTTAAATGTGTGGCTCAGGCTGTGTGGAACAAACATATGTTTAATGAGTGAGTAAAAGCTTCCTACTTACAATTTCTTTGTATGAAATTATTAATAGGTAAAAAGTAATATTGCTGGTTTCTGGAAATTGCTGTCTTTCAGGTAAAGGAAGAAATGAAAGATCTTGTTCAAAACAAAGGTGTCAACTCCTTCAAGATGTTTATGGCTTATAAAGATCTATACATGGTCAATGATGAGGAGCTATATGCAGCCTTTTCCTGCTGTAAGGAACTTGGAGCAGTTGCTCAAGTCCATGCAGAGAATGGAGAACTAATTGCACAGGTAAGCATTTGACATTTTGTCCATCAAAGTCAGGAATATAAATGGTCCTGTTATCTAAGCACTTCAGTAGATTTATTAGTACAGTCATTTTACCATAGGGAAAGGCTTTTCTACCCTATTCTACTTCCAGGGAACTAAAGACAAATATCTTCTCCAGTATCCTAAAGGATGCTTGTGGTGGGATAAGAAATTGTAACCTGGAGTCCTGGGTTCAGGGTAGGCAGAAGGCAAATGATCATGTTATAACAAGAATTATATTTGCAGTATTATATATATACTTGCAATATAACATGTATACTTGACTGACAGAAAGCACCAGTCAGAGCCTCACCATCAACCAAGTCAAAGGGGGAGCACTAGGCCACATATTTAGACACAAGGAGTGTGATGCCTAACTGCAGGTCTCTCTAACCATAGTCAGCTCATCTGACAGGAATGAATCCAGAAGGATGGGGAAGGCTTCACTGACTGGGTGCGATAGTCTCAGGGTCCCTCTGTGCATAGTTATCCTCCCTTCACGCTTGCTACTGCCATCTTAGTGCTGTGTGGAGGCACTGGGAGTATAGCTGCACTGCTGTCCTTGAGTTTCTTCAGCTGTCAATAGTACTTTGTCTCTGCCCCAGGTCCCATAACAGAAATTGATTTCTAAGTAACCTCAAATCAGCAAAGCATAACTTCCTGGAATGCAGTAGAGACAAAATCTTATGCCTCTTAAAACCTTGGAGCATCCTCCAGAGGCTCTGGGTGTGTATCTTTGTGGTTAGTAAGGATCTTTCAATTTTATTTTTTTCCAAATGAAGGGTTAGTTACTGTCATAATCAGATACTGGCTGTGATCATTTAGGTGTATATATTAAGAGACAGGATTTTCAAAAGCAGTAATTTAGCCCTGTAAGAACACACAGAGCGTGTTCTCTGCAGTCACTCAGGTATTCTGAGACCCATGTTTACTGAGAGATATATTGGATTTCAGATAATACAACAATAACTTCTCTTGAAACAATAACCATAACTGCTGTGGTTTTTTTCCTCAAACTAGCTTCAGTAGCTGGTTTAGGATTCAGCATGTTCATAACATCATGTTTGTGTTTTAAGTAACTCTTACATGTTTTTGTGTGGTGTTCAGGGTGCAAAGAAGATGCTGTCAATGGGAATAACTGGCCCTGAGGGACATGAAATGTGTCGTCCTGAAGAAGTGGAAGCTGAAGCTACACAGAGAGCAATTACCATAGCAAATGCTGTAAACTGCCCCCTTTTTGTAGTCCATGTAATGAGTAAATCTGCAGCAAAGGTGATAAGTAATGCACGAAGAGAAGGTAAAAGACCTAATTCTTTTGTGCTTGGGCAATGGCATTGGAGGAAGGATCACGAAAACCAAATATAGCATCAGTGTCCTACTTGTCATGGCTGACTTGTCATGGGTGCCATAACCCTCAGAATAGGGGTGATTTTCTTGGAGTGGGATGTCTTAAGTGTGTATCTGTGTCTGTGTATCTGTCTGTGTCTGTGTTGTGGGGCCCCAGGGGAGCTAAGCAGTGTGGAAGACCAGCAATCAGGATTGAGACTTTCCCTTCTCCCCTTTTGCTCCTTTATACTGTACCTCAAAGGACAAAGCGACAGCCAAAACATCGTTATTGCATATGTGACCACTCCAAGAGTATACACCCTCTGCTATTACCCTCCCTTGAGTTACAGTCTTCAAGCCTTTACTACTATTTAGATGACAAATTATACAGCATGTTTATATACAGTGCCATGACATGCCCAGGACTCCTATTTGCTGAGCACTTAGACACTGTGGTCATGATGACAGTGTCTGAAAGCCTTGATTCCCTCCAGGGAAAGATTTCTCAGGTCACATGCTCTGAAGGGTTCATAAATAGTTCTGGCCAGCCAGGGGAGCCTGATCCCCTTGACCATCCATTAGGCAGGCTAAAAGCAACCAGAAGGCTACAGGAATTTTTTACCTCCTTGTCTGTAAGTTCATCCAAAGCAGCCTGTGGAACCACAGCACTGTGAGGAGACATTATGTGGGTGGAAGGAGCAGAACAGAGGCCCATGACTGGGAGGACCTGTAACTTTATAAAACATCTGTCCTCATTATCTTTTTACATCTCAGCTTGTGTTCATCTGACCTAATGTGAGTTGCATACAGACCTCAGTTTCCTTATTTCTTGACTGTAGATAATGCTTACACTGACACTTATATAGTTAATATCAAAATGCAGAGTGTGAGAGCTTGACATGAAGTGGCATGTGCACTCACAGCCCAGAAAGTCAACTGTATCCTGGGCTGCATCAAAAGAAGCACAATTAGCAGGTCAAGGGAAGTGATTCACCCCTTCTACTCCACTCTCATGAGACCCCCACCTGGAGTACTGTGTCCAGCTCTGGGATCTTCAGCACAGGAATGACAGGGAGGTGTTGGAGCAAGTTCAGAGGAGAGCCACAAAGATGATGAGAGGGGTGGAGCACTTCTCCTATGAAGACAGGCTGAGAGTTGAGCTTGTTCAGCCTGGAGAAGAGAAGGCTTCAGGGAGACCTTACAGCAGCCCATCAGTACCTGGAGAAGCCTACAGGAAAGCTGAAGAGTGGCTGTTTACGAGGGCAAGCACTGATAGGAAAAGGGGTAATGACCTTAAACTGAAGGAGGGTAGATTTAGATTAGATATTAGATAATAGTGGTAAGGCACTGGAACAGGTTGCTCAGAGAGTTGGTAGATGACCCATACCTGTACACATTCAAGGTAGGTTGGATGGGGCTCTGAGCAACCTGATTTAGTTGAAGAAGTTCTGTTCATTTTTGGGGAGTTGGACTAGCTGGCCTTTAAAGATCCCTTCCAACCCAAACTATTCTGTGATTCTTTGGCAAAAGTGTAATCAAAACCAGCATGATATTTGATAATACAGTTGGATATATTTATGTGGAATATGTATTGATTATGACTTCTAGTAAGACTTATCTGTAACTCAATTTTATGAAAGAATCTGCCAGAATCATGCCTTTTGGTACAGTGCTATATTAGATTCCTCCACTAGATGACAGTGCTGCTGGTAATGTGGATTATATCTGTCAGAGTGCAGTTATTTGTACGTTCACAAGTGTGGTGTCAACATTAACTACAGGAAGCTATAACAGCAGATTAAAGATGAAACACTGTCTGTGAATATAAAAGAGCAAAGATAGGAGATGGTGTTTTATCTCACACTATTCAAGAGCTAAATTCTATGTTGATAATAAAGACTGTAAAATACTGTGTTGTAAGAATAGGGAAGATGCCAGTATAACAACTGACTTGATAACAGTATGGTTCTTTGATGTGTAAAAAGAAGAATTTGGTACAATTTATGCTTGCTGTGGTGCAAATTGGATGTTATATATTTCTGGGTTCATGCAATCAGAATCATCGATGCTTGCCTTTGTGCAGAGCAAGGTATAACATCTCTCCATCCTGAATTCCTATTTGTATGGAAGTATGCTATTTAGGAAACAGAAATCTATGACTGGTTAACAAATTTGATAAGTAGTGTACCACAAAGATAGATACAACAATTAAAGTTCATAATGAGACTGATTCTGGCAATTAGAATTTCATTGAGCTTAGCTTCAGTGAAAGTTACTCTCTATTCCTCAATAAAAAATGGTAATATAAAACAAGTAGTTCCAGAAAAAACCCCTTAAATTCTCAAAGTATTGTAGGAATGACACAAATAAAAACCAAATACATTGCTGAAAGACATTCAACATGAAGAGGTTAAAACCACTCTAATGTGAAAGCTGTATAAACTCTTAAATACAGGAAGGCTTTCAAGCATTTGAGATATTCACTCTAATGCATTTTATCCATCTTTTCAAGATCCTTTCTCAATCTTTTCATGCTAGCTTCCTGATACTTTCAAACCTGAAATGTTTCCTGTTCCTTTCCAAGAACTTTGCATGAAGGACAGGGTTTGGGTGCATATTCCTCCCAGCACATGTAAGAGAAAGACTGATAACCGCCCTGCTGTTCCGTCATTGACCTCAGAAGGGGAGAAACTGATCTTCAGTGTAACCCCCCTTAAGTGTAGTTATCTATTTTCTTGGTGAGAGTGTGATGTCAGAGTTGAATCATTCCATGAAATTCTATGGGATGGTGATTTTCTTATAAAAAAATTTAAGTCAGAGCTCAGTTCATTCTTTGTCTCTTATTTAGCTGTACAAGGCAATCTTAGAGCTAGAGAACTAAGGCCTGATCCAAGACAGTAGGTGTAATTCTGTTATCTTCAGTGAGCTATGGCTCAGGCATAAAGGTTAAAATCAGTCATGCACACTGTAAAGAGATATTGTAAGAAAACTTTAGGTGAATCACATGAACAATCATCTTTCCTTCTCCCATCCACTACAAAGACCATCATCTGTGTCTGCTCTGATGTCCAGCAACACCAGTCACCACAGGAAATCTCCCGATTGTAACAGCATGTTTTTCACATACATCAGCAACAGCTGCAGGGCTGCTGAATGTTCAGTTTTCTGTATTGTGGCTCTGTTGAGAAGGGAAAGGTTAACTCATGCCCCTATCCTGTTCTTTTTGGGCCCTACCAGCTTGTTTGCCAAAAGCAATGTTTCACCATTTCTCCATCTGAGAGGGTCAAAGACAGTAACTCTCTGTGAGAACTCTTCTTTCTTGTCTCCGTGTGCTCTGTCTTCATCCTTAACATGGTCTTGAATAGGTAGAGGCGTAGAGGAACCGTCTGCTTCCACAGAAAGGCAGTCTGGTATGTCTGTCTCATTCTCCTGAGTGATCCTCTTTCTGCTCTCACATAAAGTCTTCCCTACAATGAGAAGACAAGGCTGTAGAGTGCTGGTGTCAGGCATGTAGCTCCCTCTCCTTGTTAAGATTCCCTGATGTGAACTTACTGGGGAAAGCTAACACAGACATGTCACCTACTCCTTTGGCCAGTAATGCCTATGAGGAAAGAAGGCTAGCAAAGAGTGGTGTAGGGATGTATGACTTATACTGCCTCCCACTTAAAAATGCTCTTATTCTAAGTGTACAAAAGACTAGAGACCGTTCCCCTTTGCCCATTTAACTGTGATGTTACCACTAAGGAAACAAGACTTTCTAGTGCAGAAACTGGAGAGCAGCCTCTTTCAAAAAGTCAGTTTTTGGAAGGCTTTTTCCTTTGAAAAATGTATACAAAAATTTGTAATTGGTAAGAATACAAGAAGCTTGTACCTCCTACCTTCAGTCATGGGGTAGGTGTGCTCCTAGTGAGAGGAAAGACATGTCCATAGCTGTGAGTATACAGACTCTCAAGGTGATTCTGAGCACAGGAGTGCAACCAAAAATGCCAACTTTCTGGATGACTCATGCAGGTCAGGTCCATGCTGTAGATAGCCTAACTGATGCAATGCTATGCCTGATTCAATAAATCCTGCCTTACAGTTCTGCTTCTTTCAGTTCACAGAGGGTCAGTGAGTATTTTTGCCTCATATGACCTTATCTTAAGTGCCTCTGAAACTTTTACTAGAGTAAGCATGCAGGAACCAGTTTTTCAAGCCTGTAAATGTCTGTGTTTCTCAAGGTTACAACTCTGAGTGCTGATAGGTGTTAAATAAATTGCAGTTGCATGTTGTTCTTTGTTATTAAGTAATTTATGTGAAAATACCTTCTACCAGTCAGTTTGGGCATCTGATGAAGTCACAAAATCCACAGCTCTTTTCCAGAGATGTCAGAAAGACCAAACAGCAGAACAGTTTCTGTTTACTATTTTTACTGAATGCAGGAAAACATAACAAATGGAAATACCTGATTTATTACTGCATTACTCCAGTTTTATGCCTATAGACAGAAGCCAAGTGAGCTAGAAGAACTGTAATGCAGACTGTCCTTGTTGCCAATAGAGTTAAAAGAGCCTCAATGCCAGAATTTCCTTGTTCTGTGGATTAAAGCAGAATCTTGATATTACTGCACCCTTCAGCCTAGTTAGTCACAGTCCAAATGAAATGTAAGAAATTGCACAATCAGCAGAAATGTCCAGATGAGGTCCATTGAAGCTGCAGTGTTCAAACTGCATGTATGAAATTCAAAATCACTTGAGGAAATGGCTTGTACTCCTCCCCACTCATGGGAACAAGGGGAGCTGCTCAGGTCAAATTCTGACTGCTGTGGTACATGAATTAGAATCAGCTTAGCATATGTGACTGTGAGCTTGGAGACTTCTTTTCAATTTTTTGTTGTGAAACCAAGGTAGGAAAATGATTTCTAGATGCTAAACATTTACTCCTTTCCCACCATTTAATTTTTAAAAAAATTTTGGTTATAGATGCATGAGGTTTTTTCTGTATATATATATATTTAGGTTTGCAGCAGCCTCCCTTCAAATACTGTGTTCGCAGTTGCCCAAGGAAAGCTAAGACCCTCCTAACTCCAGCAGCAGCTCCAAATTAGGAAAACACTGTTCTGACCCAGACCTCCTCATTTTCTCAGTGGACATATCACTACCATGAATGACCTCATATCCAGTGCTTTAGGTTTTGAAAACAAGATAAAATCAGCAAATAACTGCTTAAGCCATGATTTTTCCCTCTGAGCCCCAGTGTGAACTTAGAAATACATAGATAAGTGGGACTGGGAGCTTATAATGCTCCAAATCTAAGTGTCAGTACAAGATAAGCATATAGAACATGTCAGAGCATGCTGAGATGGTTATAACAAATTAATAATGCTAATAGGGAGTCTTCGGTTGTGGCAGAAGGTGTACTCTGTGGTATTTGAGCAAAGGTACAGTACAGTAATGTTAGAGAACAACTTGAAACCTTGCAGAAATAACCACAGAAAACTATAGGTGTTCAACGGTATGAGGACACTTTGCAAGTCTAGCACAGAAAATTTAAGGAATGGCACTAACGCAGTGGGAAACATCATTTGAAAACAACAGAGCTCTTCAGGAGCTACCTCTGCTAGTGTAGCAGTTACAATCCAGTGGCCTACACAAGTACCATGATCTAATGCACAGAGAAAAATCTGCAAAGGTTTGCTCTGTTGTTTTCCGACAGTACAGCGAATAGCCTGACTTACAGGCAAAATGCCAGAGAAAAGTCACTGTCTTGTAGGCACTGAGCAGTTACCACCTGAGCTCTGGCTGGGGTAATGCATTGACAGAATGTCCCTGAAGTGTGGCGTCTGTAGCAAGACACCAAGTGTCTGTAGGGAGCAGAAAGGGAGAAAGCTCTTGGTGGGATCCAGCGAGGCAGCTTTAACCAGCACCAAGCAGCCTACGAGTGGGTGTGTGAAGACCCCGCTCGCACTTGTTCTTTGATGACCACCTCAGCCAGGGGCATTACCAGCTGTCACTTACAGAACTGTAAAGGCTCTGTCCCATCCTCTCCCAGAGTTAAATACCTTTTTTTGCCTCCCATCTTGTTCTGATGAGTGTCAAATCCATATTTTCTAGAAAAAAAAAATCTGTTAGCTCTATCCAAAGGCTAACAGCCAGTCTGCATTGGTGTCCTTTTCAGAGGAGACTGGAATATTGAGCAACAAAGAATTAAAGATTAAGATTTGGGAAATATCCTTTAAAATGAAATTATTTATAGCTTTTTATTTGTGAAATGTTTTTATACTCTTTAAATTTATGTCTGGTGCTATATTGTTCTTCCCAGAACAATTATAGGCTGACAATTAAAAGTACCACCTTGCAAAGTCTGTATGCTGTATATATTAACTTACATTGTTACATAGTCAATAATTTCAGAGCACTGAACAGGTGCTACCAAGAAATATGTGGATCTTGGACATAATTAATACAACTGAGGACTGTGTTCCTTTTGAAATCTCAATCACATGCCTGGTAAACAATGTGTAAAACCCATTATAATATATCTGTCAATGATTTAATTAAAAAAACTTGCCCAGGCAATGTTCTTATGAGGAAATATATTGGGAGATCACCAGTGGAATATTCAGAACAGAGATGCTGTGTTATAGCTTAGTTTATTATGTCCTTCCATATGTTGGTGTTTATTTTGAAACACTCATTCAAATTTAAATCCATTGCCACCAAAAAGATCCAGAACAGAGAAAAATACAAGATATGCATTTTTATGTTGTTTGATGATGATACTATTGCTTTGCATTTTTCAGGAAAGGTGGTTTATGGGGAGCCTATTGCTGCTAGTCTTGGCACTGATGGCACCAACTACTGGAATAAAGACTGGGCTCACGCTGCAGCATATGTTATGGGACCTCCACTGAGACCAGATCCATCTACTCCTGGTTTCCTCATGAACTTGCTGGCCAAGTAAGCAGATGAACAAACAGTGACAGATGATGCCCAAATACACAGCAAGTTCTGTCTGGAGTGTGTAATAACAGGTTGATGCCTTAGAGATTTTCTAAGTACAGAATGTTACATTATCAGGAAGGAGAAATGGAAGGTGAAACTATAGATTAAAACATTTTTTGTTACAGAAACTAGAAAGTGTTCGGACTTTGTTTCTCTGAACTCTTGTGACCTTCTGTCCCCATTTGATTTTAATCAATAAGCCTTGCCTTGCTAATATTGCAGCAGAAATTGAAACATGACCAGGGGGACAGTAAGGCTGTAAATTCGTGGGAAATGTGTAAAAAGTGGGGTCACAGCTCAAGGTTTTGGGGTTGTCAGCTGCCTTTTTTACTTGAAATTTGAATACTGCATAAAAACTAAGTCTGCTGACTTCTGAAGGTAGATCTAAGCGGTCAACTTTGTAATATCTCCGTCAGAAGGAAGTAGGAACAGAAGTGTCCTTGAGACACATGCAGTTAACAAAATATGTGATTTTCTGGTATTTCATTACCAATAAATCTTCAGTCCATGAAAGGATTGGATTTGAACAAAGAGTCTGTGACAGAATGTCTTAACACTGACTGATGGTTATGCAAATCTATAGTAATTTCATATGGGACATGATCTAAAATTGCTGTGAGGATGAAACAAGCCACTTGCTCAGGGCATTGGGACAGTCCTTCCATTTATGGGACAACTTTGACATGTCCAAAGCAATGGTGCTTGGTTTCTTCTGAGGGGGTTTCTGAAGAAGAAACTGCTTTGTAGAGTAACTGGCTGTTACTGTGGAGCTACTTTTGGAGGATGGGGCTGAAGACATGCTGGCCAAGAGTATCAGTTCCCCTTGCAAAAGGGATGGCTGGATCTACCCAGCCTTACAACAGGTTTTCCTGTGTAGCACTACGTGGTACATGTTCTGATTCATAATGAAATTTATGTCTCCATAGTGATGACCTCTCTGTGACAGGGACTGACAATTGCACCTTTGACATATGCCAGAAAGCTCTGGGTAAGGATGACTTCACAAAAATCCCTAATGGAGTGAATGGTGTGGAAGACAGGATGTCAGTCATATGGGAAAAGGGTGTTGTAAGTATATCAAGATGTCTGAATGGGGAGGTTAATTGATTTCTTCAACAAAATATAATCTCTCAGCAGTATCAACTCTCCAGTTTTATTGAGTGTTTTTATCATAGGATAATTCATTTGATCAAATATCAGATCAGAGTCCTTACTAACTCTCACTTTATAGTCCTGGGAGGTATAAGGGTATTCTTGGTGCTTAAAAAATAGTACTAGAGAATAATTTCCATCACATAGCAGCAAAGGACTGCTATTGTTTCAGCATTAGTGCACAGTGCATTTATTTGCAGCATTGTTTTCAACAGATGAAAAGAAAGTAAAAAGCTGTCCACAGATTTGACTTAATTCTGTATTTTTTCATCTTTGCTTTCTCTCAAACTTAGCTGTTGGAGAAGCTTCAGCACTGGGCTGAAATTTGTGTTTTCAGCCAGAGGAAACAAGCTAGAGATAAGAAATGCTTCTCTAATGTATGGCTCAGTGCTATGATGAGATGAGCACCTACAAGTCCCATTGACTTCAGATTCTGGGGGCTATCACAAGTGCTCAGTGCTTCCCAGGACAATGTCCTTCACAGTCTTAACAAATAGAAATAGGAAAGCTTGTGGCCAGTCTTTTTGGATATGGGGCAGTCTGATGAGGGGGGAGCCGAAGCAATCTGGTGAGGGATCTGCTGCTTACTATGTGTTATGATTGCTCTGGCTAATGCAGTACTGTTGTCTGAAGCCTTGTTGATAATGCATTGCAAAGTATATTTATTTGTCACAAATCTATCTCACACACTTGGTAAGGATGTGTTTCAGAATCTCTGTTCATCTGTATTTGGGATTCAGCTCCAGCTGGTGTGTACAAAGCACACTTCTGCCTATATTCACCTGCAGCATAGCTCTAGTGTGATTATTTATCATGTAAACTGGAACACAATCTAGTTTGTGATTAGAATGAAGGTGAGATGCAAATATGTACACCAGTGCTGCTTTTGAACAGTGCCTCCTGTTGGGCAAGATAATTTTTCAAAAGGTTTTTTGATCAGTAGTATCTTCCCTTTTCTTACTTGTAAAGTATTACACAGCTGTGAGAGTTTGTCTGGAAAACTCCCCCCCTCCCCACACACCATTGTTTAGAAGAGCAGCATTCACCACTTTTGTTATGCTTTGCTTTGAGATGACTGCTCACAGGCCACCATACAAACATGCTTTTATGCCATTCTGATTCTTAGACTGACCTTTGCACAACGTTCCTGCTAGTGTATCTGGCTTTCCAAGCAGGCTACATTCAATTAGTTATGTAGCAGTATGCAGTCCCAAGACACATGTGTATCCATTGTTGTTTGCCATTTTGCTGAAGTGTCACATCAGCAAATGTGGTTTTTATACTACCTGATCCCAAGTGTTTACTGACTGGTACTATCCTCTGTTTTATTGCTGAAGAGACTTGTAAATCATCTTTCCTGTATTACACATTATGCCTTGCTGTCTTCTAGGCTCTCCTTAATACACTCTCACCATTTTCCAAATCCTAGATACTTGAGAGATGTTATGTTTCTTGAGGAAACTGCTCAGCAGAACTACAGATGCAAAGCCAGCTAAAAAGTTTCATTTCAGTTGACTTGGGACTGGGTCCATAGGAGCGTTTGGCTTTAAAGTTGCCTTTTTGTCCCTTTGCTGTGGGAGAAATTAAGATAAAGGTGTTGTATTCAGTGAATGTACACTGCAGCATGTGCATCTGAGACAAATTGCTACTTTATTTCTTTTAAACACTTTGGGATGACACGAAAAAGATATTTATGTGATATTGGCAGAGTGCTGTCACTCATCCTAGCCGTTGCAACAAGAGCTTTTATTTTTTATTCCTTGTTTAAAAACGTAATGAGTTTGCTTTTCTGCACTCTTCTACAGCACAGTGGAAAAATGGATGAAAACAGATTTGTAGCTGTTACCAGCACAAATGCAGCAAAAATCTTTAACCTTTACCCAAAGAAGGGAAGAATTGCTGTGGGTTCTGATGCTGACATTGTAATTTGGGATCCCAAAGCTACAAGGTATGTATGAGTAGTTATTTCCTTCCATCCAGCCTCTCTGCAAGAAAAAATATCTCAAAGATTAAACAGCAACGAGATTTTCAGGTGAGGTCATGGTGTTTTTCAATAGCACTTTACGTGAATTATTTACAAGTTATTTGTCTCCCACAACAGTAAGCAGAGATCTTTGATCTCTAGATGGACTTAAGCAAAATATCCTAGACTGCTGACCAAGTGCAAAAATAACAAGGTCTGTACATTACACTAACAGGGCATGGTATCCTAAGAGTAAAAATAACAACTTCGGGATACTTAGAATAACTCTGTTAAGTACTAGGGTATGCTTACATTCCTCCCATTGCAAAGAGAAGGGAGAAGAGCCTGCATTCCTGCAGGATGACCCACGGCAAGCTGGAGTTTTGAAATTATGGCTACTTCAACCATATTCAAAAGTGCTCAGGGTGGGTGGTGAAAGTGTGGGGCCTTGCCCTCCTAATGCCTTCTCCCTAGTTGATAGAGCAAATACAGTGGCAGAGCCAGGAGTGAGCTTAGTTCTGAAGCTCAAGCTGTTCATGCTTGTGATTTTATTTAAGGAGTTTTCTGATTTTGCACACAGTAACTTTCTAAGACTAGAGCTTATCACACTAACAACATATGCACAAAAGGTGTGCTTATGTCTCACCCTGCATGACTTGTATCTATGCTACATGTGGTACAGGCTACAAAGGGCATGCAGTGTCTTTCTGGGAGCCTCAACTCACACAGCATACGGTACATTGCAGCTGATTCCTTTCTTCAGGTGTGGTCACATCATCAGCCAGCTCTACACTGAGGCCACTATAAACATCTCAGGAATTATAAGTCTTGAGTCTTCCTGTAGCTCTGCGTCCATCCTGGTCTTGTTTAAACTGCCTGGAAATTGTCTGGCAGCCATCTGTCACAGACTCAGGTCACCTGAAGAGTTGTCTCTCAGCTTAGATGCCTATTGTCTGTGCAAGTGCATCTCCACTGCTCAAGTGCTGAGCAGGT
Source organism: Zapornia atra (assembly GCA_013400835.1). Classification (NCBI taxonomy): domain Eukaryota; kingdom Metazoa; phylum Chordata; class Aves; order Gruiformes; family Rallidae; genus Zapornia; species Zapornia atra. The sequence goes on along the minus strand of VZTU01024509.1, from coordinate 145,721 downwards.
TAGCTTAAATCTGCAGGTGCTTTAAGAGCCAAGTCTTGCATCTGATCACATCCAGCCCTGCACATAGCAGCAGGAGGTATGCTGAGAACGTGCTTCTGTTTTGGGCTCAGCTTTAGAGAGAAGTGGGAGCATACAACTGCCTTGGAGGCACAGGCTGTCCCTCCTTGAAATTAGACTTTTGTATGACTCATTAGAGTCATACAAATAGTAAATCCATAGAAGATAGCAAGCATCAACCCTAGGTGAGCTTTGTGGGTTGTTAGGCATGATGACCAGCTTTCATCAAGGTATCACACTATTGTAACTCAGATAGCATTAGATTTTTAGCCTTTGGGGTTTTTTTGGGTTTTGTTGGTTTGGTTTTTTTTTTTTGGGGGGGGGGGGTTGGTGGTGGTGTGGGTTTTTTTGTTGGGTTTTTTTAAAGAATTGAAGACTCCCCTCATGTTAGAGGAAATTTTTGAAACTTAACTGGTAAAATCTGATTTTGGAAGCCAAATGGAGGGGAAAAAAGCCCTAATCCTAGATTTACCTTACACAAAGAAAATTTTCTGGACCAATCCTCTGGGATTTGAATTTTTGATAATGCAATTCTCACTCCTTTCAGTATATTCAAGAGTACAAAAAATGTGTGAGAGTGAGAAGAAAAGCATTCTGTGTTTTAAGCTGCAAAGCTTGAGGTCATAGAAGTTCCTATGCAGAAGTCCCATAATAAAACTGGCAGTGCCAGCAAAAGAAGTTTTAAGAGTGTCAACCTCAATAAACATAGAGGCCTGCCCAGTGCTGGATCGGAGAGATTTTCATGTGCATTATGCCTTCTGGCATGTTGAGTGAGCATATTTTGAGACAGGAGCTACAAGCTATTTCAGGACAGTAGAGATAGGAACTCTGATTAAAAAAAAACCTAAAGAATTAATTCCTGAGCCACTTCTGTTCTGCCTGGGGACAAATGAATCCAGAAGGATAGGAGAGTTCTGACATTGTTCTCAAGGTGCTTTGTCAGCTCCAGAAATTATTTATCCTTTTGTCTCCCAAACATTCCTTCAGCCTCCTTTCACTCTGTGCTGAGTGCTCTCATTGTCTTTTTGCCCACTGCAGCTGTGAAGGTGTGATTTTTCTTCAAATATTTTTTTTCTAACATTAAACCAAATATTCTTAGTGAGCTAGCTGGTTTTAAGTTCAGGCAATGCTTCTTTCTGATCTGGTACAATTCCCATTGTTTATCCCTTTGGCTTTGCTGGGAACAAGCCTCTCTGCAGGTACAATTGTGTGAACTACATGAGTAAGTATGAATAAATCTCATGACTGCTTGTCTGTTCATTTCACTATAAATCCTGAAGAGGGCACAAACAGCCCAGAAGAAAAAAAAGGATTTAGCTAATGGACTTCAACCATTTAACATATTACACAAGGTGCAGCCTCATGTGCTTTTGTTCAATCTGGGGAGTGATTTTCAATTTTGCAATAGGCTTGTTCCTCTTTCTTGCAAAATCCTTCCTCTTTTGAGCATAACTTTTTTTCTTGTTTGTAAATCTAAATCTTGTAAGAGAGGAAAATGCAATTTTCCACATCTGATTTGATGCTGCGTTGCTGTAGTCTTAAAATACCAGCTGATACTAGCCTAAAGATTTAGGCAATCAGTGAAGTATTGCTGTGAGGAACTGGTAGTATCAAAACCTGTCGGCAGAAGTCTATAGGGAAGATTCTGAAGTCATTCTGAAAGGTAGTGAAGCTTTTCAAAATGCAAAAACTTATATCCCTCAAAATCTGCTGCATTTCTCCTCTCACATCGTTGCACAATAGCAACATGTTCAGTGCTATCTGAGTATTCAGGAATTTCTCTTTTTAGGTTGCAAAAACCTGGTGAATTCAATATGACAGCTCTACATGCTGGGAGCAATTCCAGTTCAAGGTTCCACCTCCAACACTTTGCCACTTTAGCTGAAGCTTTCCTTCTACAGGTCAGCTTCACTGACTGACCTATTTCTGTAGCATTTTCTGGTAATTTCTGCAGAAAATATTATATGGATAATAATCAGATTTGCTGCTGTATTATAAAAGCTTCCAAATATGGGTTTAGTGTGTCTGCATGAAATCAAGCAGTATTGGCAAGAAACACATTTAATGTGTGAAGTCGTTAGAAACTGCTTTAGAAAAGATGGGTTGTGAATTGTGCCAGGTTAGGTCTGTTTAGTAGCTTCCTTATAGTCATTGCATATTCATTAAAGAACACACAGATACCAAAGGGACCTGTTGGTTTATTGCAGCCATGTGCTACCAAACATCATCTTGCAGACCTCAACACCCTCAGCATCCCAAGTACAGCCTGTGCATACAGGATTGTTTTGTGAGAACAGCAAGTTGTTTTGTGAGGCAGCAAATGTGTACTCTTTAATCTGTGCTTTGATCAAGAATGTTCCCTTACTTCTTTCAGCTGCACACAAATAATGTAACAGCCCCGAGTCTGTGAAACAAAAGCAATTGTAAAGTCTCTTCCAGAAGGAGATGGCAGAGTAAGCAAGGAAAAGGGTATGTCACCTGTCAGCAAGTCAGTGTCCTCTACAGCTGATACCTTTAGCTATTTGAAAGCAAGCAAGAATACAAAATCTCTAGGGCTTGTTTGAGAAATGCTCCGCAAGGAATCTCAGTACTGCAGTACCCAATTCAGACCATGGAAAGAGCTGATCATCCCTTGTAAAGTAGGGGCAGAAGGTGCTGAAGAGCTTGTAAGAGCCATTCAGTTCCTGGCAGATATAAGGGCTCAATGAACTCACTGTAGTCTGTCAGAGTCTTGCAAATAAGTTCTGGATCAGGCCTGAAAGGCAAGATCAAACATCCATAGGGATAAAAAAACCCTGTCTCAAATGGATTTTAACTTTCTATGTCCAGCCACTTCGATATAACAATACACAGTCTGGTAGGCCTGACCCACCAGGTTTTTTCCACTCACCAAATAGAGCCTAAAAGTGAGCCACTTTCTGATTGCAGAGGCAGGGCTGGCTGGGCAGTCTCTCACCCCATCCTCCTTGGGCTGGGCTGGAGTGGCCCTCTTTAGCAGGCCCAGCCTGTGCCCCATGTGTGTCAGTGGAGCTGGGCTCAACCCTCAGCACAGCAGTGGCGGCTGCAGCCCTGGAGTGCACACTGCAGGAGTGGGGTCCCTGGTGAGCAGGGAATGCAGGAGTCCTGAGGTGAGGAGGAGAGGGAGGAAAAGGACACGTTGCTCTCTTAGCTATTTGATGTGACATGACTAGGCAAGATGTGGTTGCTAGCCCTGTTTGCAGTGTTTATGTGTTTCAGGGGAAACAGTCGCTGGATGCAAATCAGCAAGAAGTCAGGGTGCCCCAGTCTGCTGGCATATGTTCCCTCGGTGCCTTTGTTTGTGTGTAGATATGTTCCTGGGTAGGTCTTCTGTGGCTGTTAGAATGAAAATCTGCAGCCTATGCCTGTCTCATTTGTAGTCAAGTCTTCAGCCTCAGAGCCTTAAGTGGGAACGAGTAACAACATTTAAGCACTCTTTGCCAAGCAACTGCCTGTAATTTTTCGTAACATGGAAGAGGAGGAAACCAAGATGTTAGCAGATGATTAGAATAAATAATGCTGCAACTATCTTACTCTTTTGATGAATGAGCATAATTTTGAATACTGAGTATATGGATAAGTGCATCTAGACACAATGAGGCAAAATGAAATAATGTGGCATCAAATATGTATGCATAGGACAAAAATGTTCTGGCATTTTAATAGCCCCATATTCTTTCTGCACAAGTGCAAGCTTGTGCATATGTGAATGTACATTTTTTCACTAGAATTGGAGCTCCTGTCCAAGGCCTGTTATCTCAAATTAAAGGGACGTGGAGAAAGAAACAATAGGCAGAAAATGATATACAGGAAATTCCATTCAAACATAAGAAATAACCCCTTTTAACTGTGAGGGTGATCAAACACTGGCACAGGTTGCCAAAGAGATCATGGAGTATCTGTCTTTGAAGGTACTTAAAGCCCAACTGGACACGCCTCTGAGAAACCTACTTTGGCTGACCGGATCAGAGCAGAGGGCTTGGAATAGATGATCTCAGGAGATGCTTTCCAACCTCAATGACTCTGTGGTTCTGTGAACTGTAACAAAATAAGCATCTCAGAGAGAGCATGATGTATGTTTCCCTAGTAACTTGCTGTCTCACAAAATGTCAGTTGCTCTCTTCTGAAAATTGAATCTTAGAAATATTACAAAAAAAATTATAAATCTTCCCTATTTTCTCCTTATATAACCTTGCTTTTTTTTTTCTCTCCCAGTAATCACTTCCAGATCTTCTTTAGTCATTGAATAGGCTAGTTTGTATTTTCCTCTCTTTTTATGCTTTTCTGCAAGCTTAATTTCTCATTCTGGTTTCCCTCCTGCCCATTAGACAGTTTGACTATTTTCACTTCCATCCCATTATCAGCTTGGAGTGATTGATAGGACCAGACTGATGATATTGTTGACAAATGAGTTACTTACCATAATCAGGAAAATAATTTTGTTGTCATTCTCTAGCCATCTTAAAGTGATGAATTTCAGCAGGTATGATTGCATGAAACAAAGATCCCATCCCCCAGATAAGTCACTTTGACTTCGAGCTCCCAAACGTTAACATTTGTGTCTGTTATTCTATCCATAAATCTCCTCACCTCATATGGATACTCAAAAGCAGCGCTTGCTTAGAGGTATTTTTAAGAGGCCAGGAACACAACTTTACAAATAGTTGCATGCATATATTTGCATGTGCAGCCATTGCAATTCCTTTCTATAAAATAGGTCATGGGGTTTTTTAATCTACATTATAGGCTTCATAGCTAGCATTTTTGCACATAGATTTTAAGACTTCCTCTTTCTTCTCTTTCAATTGTTTTCCCTTCCTTTGCACAGAAAGGTGAATGATCTATTTATTTTTTTCTAGATTTTAGAAAAGCAGGCTAACAATATGGAGAGCTTAAAGGCATCCAAAAGTGATGTGAAGAGGCAACTCCCAAAGGCTGATACTATCCTTAGCAAACTGGCACTTCTCACCTACCCCCATCTCCAAAAAGCTTAGAGATCCTGCACTGTAAGCACTGTGAGAAGTTGCTTACAGCTCAAATACTCACTCTTATATAAGTTGGTTTTCTGTGGCAGCTGTCAGTGAAGCAGTTGTTTTCTCTAACAATGGACTTGGATCATTTTAGCTGCCTTTATTGTGATGTCTTCTATTAAGTAAGTGATTATAAAATAGGTATCCTCCCTTTACTGAGATGTTGAGCAGCTATTCTTGCCTAAGGGCTCTCAACTAGCGTTCCTTCATATGCTTGTACCTGTAATTTTTCAAGAAAACTGTGAGTTATGCATCCAGTTTCCATTAAAAGTAAGTACTTTTTTTTTTTTTATGCCCTTGAAAATTAAAGTAATAATCCTCACAAAGTGAAAAAACCTACTCTAGTTCAACAGATCCACATTCAGTGGGCTGAAGTAGTTTCATATCTTACACGTTATGAGGTAGAAGATCACTCTCATGTCTAATGGTTTCCCTTCATCCAGTTCCCAGTCCTACCTGATTGTAACTCGCTATTTGCTCCTGGGTTGTGTTTGACTTGAAATGAAAACTGGTACCTCTAATTCCTTAACAAAACTTTAGGGACTAATTTTTGAGCTGACCACTTGTGCAGTCTTGAGTTTCACCCTACAGCTTGCTGCGTTAGTCTAACCTGATGATCCTTTCTAAATTTCAAACTTCAGTTTGTAGTTTATTTAGATATAATATTCCAGGAATGGCTGTAAAGCCCTTTCTCACATAGATCATAAATAAATACTGGCTAACTAGTCACTGATTCCTCACATGCAGAAAATCTGGTAATTGCTCTTAGACTAAAATAATTGCTATTTGACTGCATTGGATTGAAAAAAGACAATTTCAGAAGGATGTCTTCCTCTTTGGTGCTAAGGACCTCTTTGCAAGATGGGTGTATCAAAAGCAGATTAAGTGAATTACACAAAAACATATATGTAAGTAGGAACAAAAGAGGTCCTGATGTCTTTGCAGCAGCATCTAGTTTATAGAGAAGAATGTTTTTTTAAATGTTGAAGTAATTCTGATCTCAGTCTCCATTTGAGAAAGGGTTGCTTGAAAGAAAAAACCCTGTACTTTATAACCAGAATAGAGAACTTTACAAATTTTATTTAAAAAATCCAGTGCAGGTTTTTGAAGCCTGGAGTCAGAATCTGATCTCTCGTGTTGAGTAATCTCTTATTGTCAGCCACCACTTAGGATGCTGGAGACAGCTGTTACATTATACTTCTCCATGGCAGCAGTCTTGGTGTCTTGGATTGTAAGTAGGTAACAGCCCTTCTTGCCATTAGCCAAGTGGTCAGTAGCATTCAGACATTTGGGGCAAACATTGGGACTTCGCTGAGATTCCTGGCAAGCTGCTTGCTACTGAAATGGCTGATTCAGCAGTAAACAGTCTGTTGCGTAAGGCTGCTAAATTGTGAGCTTCAGATTCAAGCATTCCATCTAGTTCTGTTGCTCACTTGCTACCCGAAGCTTTCACCGCCACTTGATAACGTCAAAGGGTTAAATCACAGCTGAATTTTGGTGATCTCTCTCATGGAGAATACACTTTGCCTTCAGAAAGAGCAGCATGATCTAAGGCTTGTTTCAACGGAAAAGTTATGCGTTCTATAGAAGTTTGTTGTTGAGACAAGCTCCAAGTGTTTTGTCATATTGTTTATCTGTACAAATGGGTATTTCTTTTAAATGTTTTAACTTCCATTCATTTTGTATCTTTTTATGAAGGATGTACTTACCTCTGAGCCGCATTTACCTCTAATGATCCCATACATTTAAACAGCTCATATGTTGAGTTGAAGGATCTTGCTTATTTTTCAGTTTGTTTGCTCAAATTGCCTTTTCCATTTTTCTTTTTGTGTCCCAGTGCTATTGTGCAAATAGCTATGATGTATACCCAGAGAATGCTAAAGATAATTATATTATAGTTGTTCTTACTTACTGTTCTAGCAATTGGACCCATAAGGGTAATGCAATAAGCTAGAGGAATATGTTCACAAACTCTTTGTAGGGCCATTGTAACACCCATGGATAAAATTGTTTGACAATATTTGTAAGACTGATGCATAGAAGACAGGTTAGGCTTCAATTGCTCATTCTTTCTGCTTTGAATCTACAAGATGATGCTGATACTGGTGAGCAAGCATGTGTAAGTTTTCTGTCCAAGGTGTGCTGAATAAGGAAAGGTTTTTGTTCTTACGGCCAGGTTTCCCATTGTGAGTATTTCTACATATACAGCCTTTGAAAAGTCAGTTGCCACCAAGATTTAAAAGTAGCTCTTAGTAGAAACAATTTGTTTAGTTCAGGAAATCAATATGAAAGAAAAATTAAGTATCCTTCCACAAATTCTTTTCCTCTGTGTAAATAATCAGTGATTACTTTTGAAAATGGTTATACTTCAAGAAATATACGGATTTTTGTTCCCTTTGATAACTAAAGTTTTTTAAAAGTCTTATCCAAATAATCAATGATTTAATCAATAGTTCATATTAGTTTTTATTTTGATAATTCTGTTGCAAAATATGGAGTCTTTGGACTAACAATGGTGTTACATATACATGATAGTTTTTTGCTTATGAGAGCACCCATTCTGGATAATCTGACTGCTAGCCAAAAGCATGAAGCTTCCTTCCTTTCAGAAATGACAGATGACAATAGAACTATAAACTCTCCAAATTATTTAAAAAAATAATCTGTAGATTGGAAATCAGAAGTTAATAACATAATTATCTGAAATTCATAATCTTGTGACCCATTTTAGATACCGTAGACAGTAAGTAGCTCAGTAGGGAAAATAGATAGTAAAGGAAGTATACACAGGCTGCATTTCCAGATGCTAATGTCAGTGCTAGCATTGACTCTGCCTTTGTTGTAGCCAGTTGGGCTTAGAGAAATTGCAAAAACAGTGATCATAAAGAACGAGGTCTATGCATAAAGAAAGCAATAATACCATAGTTCAAATTAGTGATGTTGAGGTCTAAAATCATGATTTGCTTAATACCCTTGGAGGAAAAGTATGTAGAAGTGTGATGTTGTCTTATCATTTAGCTGTGTTGAGATATTACCCGTCAATCACTGGATCAATCAAGCTCACATTAAGAGTTACCAAAATGCATTACTATCTACTGACTTTCCAGTAAAATGGTCTTTGTCTTCTTCATTAATCTTAATCTTTAAAGCATTGCAGCCATACGTTTCAAACTTGAAATTGCAAGTCATTCTAGCTGAAAGGTCAGACCTTTTTCTGGCCTTATTGTGCATAAATATTTGCTTGACAAGTCAGAATAAAGTCATGTTATCCAAATAAAATATAACCGCCTGAGGTTTTTTCCCCACCAATCTCTTTTTAGTGGAAAATTTTGTGTTAAAAGGCTACAGAGTTCTGTCCTTTTGACTCCCTCTTCATTCTCTTGAAATGCAATTACTGTTCAATGAAATGTTAATGTGCTATCCTATTTTTACAGTTGTTTCATGATGTACTGTACAATGTCGTACTTTAATAATGCTGCTAAATTTTCTTCCTTTATCAATCTCTCAAAATTTTATAATGAAGCAAAATGCAAGGATTATAGTAATTTTTGGTGGTGTTTTGTTTTGTAAACACAGGACAATATCTGCAAAGACACATCACCAGGCCAACGATTTCAATATATTTGAAGGAATGGTCTGCCATGGAGTCCCAGTTGCGACGGTTTCAAGAGGCAAAGTGGTTTATGAAGGCGGAGCTTTCAATGTCACAGCAGGAGAAGGCAAATATGTCTCCCGTCCACCATTCCCTCCATATGTCTACAAGCGAGTCAGGCAGCGGGAGCAGGTTAATTAAACTAATAAATCTCTGTAATGCTTTGTACAACATGAGGATAACTAGCTCTTGGGAAGAGAGGTTTGGGGATACAATGGTAATTTCCCTTACTAATCAAAATCTGCCAAGGTGGGAGGAAATGAAACTTAAGGACTCAATTTTCATTGCTTTTTGTCTTACAGAAAAATATCATAGACTTGTTCCTGCTCTTAGGGATAGTCTGTACAGCTCGTAGACTAAACCTGGGTACTTTTAAAAATAAGTTCTACCTGCAATAAAAGTGGACAAAGTTTTCCTCATGGGTAATCTGACTAACTGCAAGATTTCATCACTGATTTCACTGAAAATCAGAGAGGCTTAACAACATGACCAGGAAGAAATCTTATACTGAGAAAGAGATCAATAATTTTCTAACTCTTTCATGGATCAGATGTTTGGAGCTAATCCCTGTAGAATATTAAACACTTGGCTCTGTTTCAGCAAGGGTGTGTTAAAAGCTGAATATGTGCAAAGTGCACTGCTGGACTAAGCAAGATAGCTCTGTTCAAGCTCTTGTTCTATATTTTTATTAAAGAGAAATACTGCGAAGTACATGAAGAGTGAATTCTCAGTGCCCATTTACCATGCAAACATTCATGAGGGATGCTTTTGAGTCCTTATCATTACTTCCTGTGGGTAGGAATTTCAAAAGCACTCGGACTAAACATATTTGAAAATCACAACCTGAATCAGGGGTACCCACTGTAGGATCTAAAAGTTGACACAGACTAGCATCCATATGAGATGTGCCCATTAAAATGTTTGCAAGATAATTCTATATATTTCTTCCTCCTGTTGTTCCAATGGGCTGAGAAAGGCATTTGAAAGTGGCTGAATGACGCTTTCCTCCAAAGACCATACTTTCACAGGAGCTGGTTGGTGGTCTGCAAGTTGATGGGCATGATACAGTGAAGTAGGCAAGGAAGTCTCCTCATGAGCACACAGATTTTCTCTGGGAATTATGAACAGAAAACAGATGATTGTACTTTGGGGTTTTCCAAACATAAAGGAATTTTTTATTATTATTACTTTCTTTGGTATCAGCAAGAGTCAGTGTAAATTAGATAAACTACAGATATTTTCAATTGCCTGATGTTAGCTCACTAAATGTACTGTTTCTATGTTATTTTTTATCTTTTTATTTCGAAACCAGATTCTTAGAAATGTCCACAATTTTAATATATTCTTTTCATCTTTGTAATGTGAATAAAGGTTAATGTTTCTAGGGAAAAGAAAGGGCAAAGAAAATAATCTGTGACTAGGCTTCCTGGACCTAGTAGAAGAGTGAACCAGTAGTCCTAACTGTGAATTTGTCCAGAGAAAAGATCTTCCCTTTCCACTGAACATTTAACTGAACTAAACAATTGCTCCAAAGGTCATGGAGTTCCATGTCCAGCTGCAGAAAAGATTGTCTCACAGGCTAAATAGAGCTGCTCATCTACAGTAGACTCATTCTGCATTTTTAATCTAGATAGATAGATTCTCTTTGCAGTGTTCCTCTTAGAAATCACAATCCTTTGGGTCTGACTTCAGTGGGATATGTATCATGCATGAAGTTCCATGAGCCTGTGAGTCTATTTAATCCACTGGATGTTGAAGATATTTGGTACCCTGTTAATGAGGGCTGCCTATTATTATAGCACTTTCTTTGTTGTGCAATGTTGATCCCTTTGACTTTTAATGCAATAAAAAATAGCCTTTGAAACGAGATTTGTCTTGCAAAAACTTGGGGCGTTCCTTTTCATGTAAGAGAACATGCTGCAGTTATTAAATGCTAATTAGGTGCTTCCTTAAGCATAGCTGTGTTTTATTCACTACAGATCCTGGCACCTCTGATAAAGCCTTATATCCCATTTTAGAGGAAGATTAGTATCAAAACTAAATTAAAATTTATAAGAAATTTGCCAATTACAGAATTCTGAAATATTTCAGTGAACTTGGTGGTTTCCATTGCTCATTAAAGCTACAGAGAATTTTCTTTTAACTAAAACATCAAGCACAACATGTCTTCAGAAAGTCATTTTTCAACCAGCTCAACCTCCTGCAGCCAGCAACTAGAATGGTGGATGGTAGATACCTACACAAGGCAGGATTTGCTTTCTTTCACTGATGTTGATTAACCTCTCTTACCTGTATTAAGAGCATGACTGGAAAATGTAACTTTAACAAAGAGCAAGCTTATAGCTTGAACATGCAGTGAGTCAGCTGTCCTGGAAAACATCTCAGGTGTGTTTTCTCTGTCCCTATTCTCTCCAGGGATATCCTGAGGTAGTGGAACCAAGATTAAATAAATATACAGAAGCATCCAGATTAAGTGATTTCTGATTGTGTTTTAGCATATCCTAATCATTTATGTGCCATTATCTCTGGGGGTTTGCTACTCCAAGATGTGTTTGGACTAAGAAAGGGAGAAGCATCAATAAAAAGAGGTGGAACGTGGTCAGTTGCTTCTTAAATAAAATGGGTTTAGAATTGCTTTGTTACAGTGTTGAACAGATTGAGCCACCCAGGTCCTGAGGAAAGGTGAGAATTAAACAGTCTAATCCCAGCGTAAAGGATCTTTTTGAGAGAGGTCTGCTGAAAGTGTTGGGATGGGTCACATACATAGCTGGGTAATCATAAGACTGCTATTTTCTTTATGTCCAATTACCAACTGCAAAGGGAAGATAAATAATAGTGAAAGATTTGAAATGTTTTATTGCAGGTCTGTCAGCCTGTTCCTGTTAAGAGAGCACCATATAAAGATGTGGTCTCAGGGACATCCTTCACACCTAAATAATAGGCTCATTCTCCAGTTTTGGCTCTTGCAGGTAAGATTAGTGAAAACTACTTTCTTTAATGCTTCTCTGAAATTTCAAGAAAAGAAAATTGCAGCAGGCCATCTAGCTTGTGACAGGCTTATTCAAAACAAGCCTCCTCAGAAGCTGTGTTATTTTGGTATCTTTAAATTTGATGAAAATGCATGGAAGCCTGGGTATGGAAGACCTCTTTCTGATGGAAGCCTCATTTTGTTGAGAGAAGTGGATGGCGTTTAAGTGCTAGACTGGGACATGGCTATGAAGGCTCACGGAAAACCTGAGTACTGGCTGGCACCAGGAGTACAAAGAAAGCATAAATGTTTGTCTTGCAAATTTACAGAGCCATTTTAATGTGAAAAAATTCATTCTGTGATGTCCCTGTGCTGTTTGGGTTATGCTGATAGATCTGTTTTAAGGCCATCAGCTGTCTGTATGCAATAGAGGTGCTGCAGTCAATGCCAGCAGTGGTCTAATTAATGGATGGTTGAACTTCTGTAAGGCTCGTTCCATCAGGGGCTAATGGGAATAACACTCGTGTCTGCCCTTCCCTCCTCCCAGTGTCCACAGCGTGTAGCTTGGTTATTGACACTGCCTCTCCTGCCTACACTCTGGTGCTTGGTAGATCATTCTGTGAGGTGATTTACTTGCTAAGCCAGCAGAAAGCAAACATTAGCATCCTTTTTCTGGGTTAGTTTTCTGTTGGTTTAGTGAGCTGAACTGTCTCTCCAAAGAACCTATCAAGGATCAGTGCGGGGCAACACACAGGTGGGGTAAGCCAGCTGGGGAGAGGGACAAGGTGACACCACCTTATTTTTTAACTGTTTAGCAACAGAAGAAATGCTTCAAGAAAAAGGACTAGGTAAGACCTTCAGCAAGCACAATTGAGACATGATGCTGCTGTATACCAACTCCACCTGAAATGTTCTTTTCTATAGCAGGGGAGTTGATTATTATGGGTCATGGGGATGGATGATGAGTGGCGGTAAGCATGACAAAATTGAGTCTGGTTTTTTGGGTGAATATGTGTACCAATAACAAGATTAGCTACTTTGAGAAATGATTTCCCAATAGGTGGATGTAATACTCCACTTTGTACCTCATAAATGGATCTGCTCTTAGTGCTAATTAATATGAGGACAGGAACAAACCTGCAGTGGTGGGAGGGTGAAGCTGACTTTTCCACATTTCATTTTATCATTCCTTTAAAGCTCCCTCACAATGAACCTCATCCAGGGCATCAGTAGCAGCAACAGAGTGCAGCATGCTATTTGTTTTCCTCTGTCATAAGGGAGAAAGCTTTTGTAATAGAGAGGACTAAAGGCTAAAGCTGCAATAGAGTGAGGGAGCCTAGCTCTAGCACTCTTTCTCCATTATTACCCCTCTGAGTGACAAATTGCAAAGCAGAGATTTTCTTTTGAAAGATTATATCATATTGTCTTTTTCTTCTCTTTAGATAAAAGCAAATGAAAATGACCCTGATGTCCCCACCAAAGCAGTGCATTCTGGGTCCAACAATCAATCCACAATCAACTTCTCAAGAGCCAACATGAAACAACAATAACCAATAAACATTATTCTGGACTTCTGCACAGCAAGTGTCATTGCCATTTCCCTTTAAAAGGAATTTTGTTATTAGAACCAGAAAATTCTTTTTAGAAAATAGAATAACAATAAAATAATAACTAAATTATAATGCAGCAGCAGCTCTGTAGGTTCTTAAATATAGGTAAGTTTGGGGATGGTATTTCTTAATATTGATCTCTAGAAGGTAGAAGCTAACTTACAAAGTCAAACCAATGAGCAATGCCCTTTAAGCAGTTTTTCTATATTCTTGCTCTGTTAGGTCAAAGGAGATGAATCCTAATTCTCTACTTTCATGCGTTAGGAGCATCTCTGTTGTGTTTAGCAATGCAGAGAATTCTGATAGCAGATGCTGTACTTGATTTTTTGTTTTTCCCTTCCTGGAAGGGGTCAGGTACAGAAAAATGCTGATTCAGGGGAACTGTCACTATTTTTGACCCACTGCTTCATCTCTCTCTGTCCCTGTCTTTAAAGGAGTTTATACATTTTGTCCCTGCCAGCTGCACAGCCAAGCGTTTATTGGTGAGTTCAAGTGTTTCCTTTGTTATACCCTAGGCAAACCTATGGTAACCATATTCATGAACTCATAATACTGTTTTGTGTTCTGACTTTACAGAGAGACACGCGCATGTAGCTTGAATGCTTATGAAGCAGGTTCATCAGAGCAAGAGCACAATGCAATAATTTTTTACAAAATTACTGAAAATGTGAGGTTTTTTCCTGATGTAATTAATACTTTGGGGTGTTTTTTTGTAGGATAGGATTCCTAATTAAAAAACCAACCAAACAAAAAACTAATTTGTTTGATTTATCCTATTTGGTTTTTGAGCGACAATTGTATGCTTAGAAACATGACTGTTAACCATGTCTAGACAAGTTTTTCCTCACAAACTGAGAATGTTGTTTAAAGTTGTGTTTTCAGGTGTGAAAGCCCTTCTTTTTAAGTAATTGTCACTGGGGAATATTTAAGAGAGAATTGAAGCCAATACAAGAACACAGGTACAGTGAGTTTCTTGTTCTATATGTAGAAACAGTATAGCTTGTACCTCTGTGTAACTCATGGGCCAAAGAGGTACAGAAAGATGTTCATATTATAAGATGGACATAGAAAACATAAGATAGCTATTCTTATTTTTAGTTTTACAGTGAATGGCAGACTTTCAGTTTCTGCTATATTCATAGGCATTCATCCATGTACGAGAAACAAACTCCTACTAGGTCAGTAGTTCTTGTGGCTCTAAACAGCAAAGGAGAATTTTCTTTGTGAGATGATGGAGGATAATCATGGGGATATTCAGGAAGAGCTAGCACAGGTTGCCTTTGCTCAGGTTGTTTTGGGGTGGCAGAAGAGCAGAAGCAGGCATCCAACATTATTACAATGATTATTATAAGGGAACTCTTCAGTGTAGACTTCCGTGTTGCAATGGTCTGCTTCTGAGTTTGTTGTCCAGGCTCCCTCTGTAATCAATAGAGAAAAAGGTGCTTCTGGAACACTGTTCATCTCTTCCTCAAGGTCTAAAACAGAGTAGAGGAACTAGAGTTGTTCTCCTTTAGGGTGAGATGAGTAGTTTTCTTGAAATGCCACGTTTCATCTAACCCATCTTTGCCTCTCAGAACTAGAACTTTCAGTATGAAGGATGCCATGTATTTTGTCTCATCAAGAGTGCATGTCAAACACAAATCCATTCACTATAATAATTTGCTGCCCTAGAAGAAGGGCAACAGTTTGGGATGGGTAGGGGAAAAAGCAGGGGGGGAGACAAAAACCCTATTTTTACTTTTAACAATAAATTGTATGGAGACTTTCATCTGAGGCTTCAGGTTTTGGCAATTATTAGAGCCTTGAAATTACATTATATATCTGTGAGCCAAGTAAACGTAATTATAAATGGTTTACAGTTGTGAGAACTATGGGTCCTCAAACCTCTGAAATCAGTCAAGTGGTTGAACATATTTAGTTGCCTAATGTTTAACAACCAGTGTTGGCTTAAGTGAGTTTCTCAAGGCAAAAATGACTCAGTTATGAAAGAAATGAAACCCAGGAGTAAAGCCTGCCAGTCCTTTGGATTCTGTGGATATGCCCAGGACTTTCAAATGTCCTTTGGGCTCTTGGGACACCTACTGAGATCAAAGTGATCCAAAAGACTGCAGATCGTGAAAGCCCAAAGGAACAAAGTTAGTGATTTTTCTAAAACCAGATGTTTTCACAGTGTGATAACAGCAAGTAGTTTTATGAGTTGTATGAACACCCATTCTATAAACTGAGCTCTCCAAACCATGAAAGTGTATTATCTGTGGAAATATGTATAATCCTTTTGGATTTCCTACAGATTTTTATTAGCTTAGAAATGAGGAAGCTTCTCCCTATACAATTAGTGAAGAGTTCCTGATCCCTGTGTTGGTCTTTACTTCTCTGTACCATGGATTATACTCCTCACAAGGGGCATCCTTTGGATTTTGTTCTTAACAAATGCCTACTTTTTTTATTTGAATGACTGTTTTAACTGTTGTGCAGATGTCATGGAAAAAATTATCTTCATATTGTGAACTGGGATTTATACCAAAGCATCTGTTGCATTTTTACGTCCTTGAGTGGAACAAGTTACTGAGGCTGTCAGGTTCATGAAATTTGTCAGTATTTGTTTTGCCATGACACATGTGGGCCGTAGCCTGAATCCTGCCTGTGGCCACCAGATGCCAGGTAGTAGCTCTTGAGAAACTGTGTGACATCACAAATATTTCAGTTGTGCTATTCAGGCACTACTACTAAAGTTGAAAATGTCACACTCCAAAACCCTGCAGTCCTTGTTCTTTTTCCACTTGTGTGGGGTACACTATAATGTATGTAATTCTGGAACTGCCCAGGTCCCTATTCCAAAACACCAGTAATGAGTTTTAGCAGAGCCAAACACAGAGGGATGTTTTTTCTAGTAGCAGTATATTTTGTATGGGATGAAGTAGGATTAGGAAACACATTTATGCCAGCACAGGTCCTTAATTGGAGCACTGGAAGGAGCACTGTGCGGATTCTCAGCTCTGCCTCAGTTTCTAGACCCTGACAAGACCTCTAAATTTGTCCCACAACCTCATCCCAGCTATCACTTGTTCATTACATTCTCACAAAGTTGTTGCTGGGGCTGTGTCCTAATGTAGTCCTAATGGGACTGCATCTGTTACAGGTGGCCCATACTAGTTTGGAAAGCTGGTTTAGAGATGATGTTTTCAGCACAGTTTCCTTGAGCCTTTCACGGGAAAGTAAAGACAACAAATGCTAGAATCCTACCTCATTTTGCCACAGCCCTCGGGCCTCTCCTGAGCTCACTGAGAAAAATGCTTACTTTCTGGTATTCTTCCTTCAGTCTGTTGGTCACTGAGCAAGAATAGACTATCTCTGATTGCTTTGGGAGGTGGCATTGCTACATTAAACACCTTTTCTCTCTGAAGCAATACATCTCAGTACATGGAAGCCAAAGATCAGTTTTGTCAAGGCCAAAACACAGAACGGCCTTTCCTTGCACTTTGGGATTCTGCTGGTTTCACCTCTGCTCATGTACAGAAAGATGAAGACTCAAATACATTGTTACAGTAAGGACAAAACTCTGTTAGCCATATTTTTATCCCTTTCCCCAGTCAGACAGAAATTTGAGACCTTTGATACCCCATCCTTCCTGGTGACATAGATTCCAGGGCCAAGAGTAGAGAAGGAATTAGGAAGATGTGATCCCAGCATACCTGCATTGCTTTCACGCCCACCATTTGCCAGAGAAGTCCTCATATGGCCGGTATGTGTTTATTGTCTGTTGGCTGTCATTTCACAACCTGTGCCAAGCTTATGGCTGTGAGGCAAGCACCTACTTCTGCGGGACTTCTCTCTTCAGCCTGAAGTACCACAGGGTCTCCACAGAGTAGCAGTGCTGGTGCATGCAGCTTTACTGGGCCACTGGAGGGCAGGGATGGTGTTACCGAGCAGGAGCGACGGGGAGGAAGTTACTTTCATGCATGGCAGCACCCACGGAGCATATTCACATGTTTTGAAGTCTGTGCTGACAATAACATCCCCACCTTCGGGCTTTATTTCAGCAGCAGCAGAGGGTGATCCTTTGATCCGTACTTTCCACTTTTGCGAAGTAAAACAGAACTAGAGGAGAGGCTTTGTCTGTTCTTTTGGTCTTTAATTGCAAGCATCACTGGGCTACTTGAGATGAAAGCAAAGTGATTCAGTGTGACAACACTGGCAGAGCAGGGATCAGGGTGAAAGCAGTGGCAATCCTCTGACTTTGCACATCCAGATGCCCATACAAAATTGGCACAGATGAAAAAAAACAACCCTTCAGTTTAGAGATGAAGCAAGTCAAGTTTGGGGGTATGGGGTGGTGATGGGGAGAGTTCTGTAAATGTGGTTGTCAAAAGGAAACAGCCTCATTTGTGCTGTGCTTCAGGAGGGTCAGGAGCACTGGCATGTCTCTCTGAATTATCTTCACAAGACAATGAGGTCAGCATTTCATTAATTTTGCAAACCAGATTTCATCCAATTGGGGGATTTTTCACAGTAAATCAAACAGCTCCTCCACTACTGAAGGACATTTAAAAAGGAAGTTGAGCTCTATTGTCAGCTGGGGGAAGGAAAGGGATGGATGAGTCAAAAGCCAAATCCAGACTTAGACTCTTGTTCTGAGCACTGGTGGTATACTAACACATTTCTGGCAAGCCCTAGAGAGGCACTTAGAGGCAAAGACCAATAACATGAAAGATATTAAAGTTTTCCATTAAGCCAATAAATACATAAACCCCTTAATTTCAACTGTACCCATAGTTCACTTGTGCTTAACAAAAGGGAAAATACATGCTTTTGTGTATAGGAAGACCAATCTATTGGAGCAGAAGAAAATATACCAAAAGACAGAAGGAGGTTTTGAATGACAAAAACAGGGAGGAAAACCAAAATAAAATGTAGGGAATATGAGGAGAGAGTAGGCAAGAAGAGGAACAGAAACAATTGCAGATGGAATACTGGGGTTTTTTTGTTGTTACTCATAGACTTAAAAAAAAAAGGAAAACAGAGCAATGTACTCATGTGGTTGAGGGTTATGGTGAACAGAGGGGCCAAAGGGAATAGCTGAAATAGCTGAGCGACTTGCAGAGGAGACAGCTAAGGTAAACAAACCCCCAGAAATACCCAGCTCACAGGACAGAAAGAAATGGGAGAAAACAGAAGCCAAGCAAGGTTGCAGAGAGTGAGAAGTAAGGTCTCTGTGCAGTGCCAGGGGAGAGACAGACCTGTCTTTGCATCTGTGCAACTAAAGAGGACCTCAGTTTAGTGGGTACCTATTCTACCCTCTTCTCAGTCACAGGGCAGCCACAGCTTCAGCTGTAGACGTAGGTAAGATGTAGGTAATACTGTAGATGATGTAAGAACTGTTCTACCACTGAGATAAAGCTCAAGGTCTTTGAGGCATTGAGGGCGAATTTCGTTTAGAATTTGAGAAAAAAAGTGCAGAATGTGCCATTTTCCCTGGTACCCCAGGTGTAGGGAGATAGTGAAAAGCAAATTTATGTCCTTTGCCTGCTGTTCAGCTCACCTTCAGCACACAGGTAAGCATGTGTATGGTCACAGAAGCAAATAGTGCATTCAGGTTCTCTTCTCCTGTCCAGCTGAGGATGGACAGTGACAGAGTGGCTTTGGTGGACACTTGGCCTCCAGACAGGGTTCAGCCCACCACACACCTCTAGAAACATCTTTTCCTGGGTTTTGAGTATTGCCAAGGATAGACACTCCATAACATAGGTGAAGTTAATGTGCCAGAGGCATGGGATGCCATCCAGAGGGACCTGGGCAGGCTGGAGAAGTGGGTTGGGTAAGTGGAGAAGTGTTGAACCTCATGAGATTCAACAAAGCCAAGTGCAGGCTCCTGCACCTGGGTTGGGACAATCCTCATTATCCATACAGGTTAGGAGATGATGTGCTGGAAAGCAGCCCTGAGGAAAAGGATTTGGGAGTACTTGTGGATGAGAAGCTGGGTATGAGCTACTACTGAGCATCTGCAGCCCAGAAGGCCAACTGCATCCTGGTCTGCATGAGAAGAAGTGTGGCCAGCAGATCAAGAGAGGTGATTCTGCCCCTCTGCTCTGCTCTGGTGAGACCTCACCTGGAGTGCTGCGTCCAGCTTTGGAGCCCTCAGCACAAGAAGGACACGGACCTGTTGGAGTGTGTCCAGAGGAGGGCCACAAAAATGGAGCACCTCTCCTATGAAGACAGGCTGAGAGACTTGGGCTTGTTCAGGTTGGAGAAGAGCAGGCTCTGGAGGGACCGTATAGCAGCCTTCCAGTACCTGAAAGGGGCCTGTAAGAAAGGTGGGGAAGAACTGTTCATGAGGGCGTGTAGCAGAAGAACAGGGGGTAATGGTTTTACACACAAAAAGGGGAGATTTAGGTTGATTATTAGGAAAATGTTGTTCAATATGAGGGTGTTAGATCAGTGGAACCAGTTGCCCAGAGAGGCAGTGGAGGCCCCATCCCTGGAGATATTCAAGGTCAGGCTTGATGGGGCTCTGAGCGATCTGATCTAGTGAAGATGTCCCTGCTTACTGCAGGGGGAGTGGACTAGATGACCCCTACAGGTCCCTTCCAACTTTATACATTCTGTGATAACCTCTCTGGTCAACCTGTTTCAGTGTTTGACCATCCTCACTGTAAAGAAGTTTCTCCTAACTTTAGGTGCTATTCTGGTCAGGTTTCTGGCCTTTATCTTAGACCTGCCCCCACCTTTGGACATTGTGATCAGTAGGAGGACAGGGCTTCTCCCCACCTTGTCCTTTGGAATAGAAAGACGTACATCCAACTCCTACCAGCAATGAACTTGTCAGGACTCAGCAAAAAAATCTCAGCTCTTGCTGATGTTTAATTTCCTTTCCCCTTTCATCTGCAGTGATAACAAGAGTAAAGGAACATCTCCTGTCACCTGGACATCTAGTCTGTTTAGAGAGAAAAAAATATTAAAGCACTCTTCATTTTACTGCTTTTTCACCAGAATTCTTTTTGCTACTGATCTCTGACAGTAGTACCTGGGATATAAATGATGTTCTGCTACTATCCAAAGCTGTCCCACTTGAGCAAAAGAGAACATAGCCAGGCCACTCAGAGACACTCAGCACAGCCCTCAATAATGCATGGCATTAAGCTAGCACCCCATTTTCTAGAGACAAATTGCTGGCACACAGGCAGCCTGAATCATCTGTGTCCGTGGAGGACTGAGGCTTTTTATGGAAGATGCCCCCCATCCCCCAAAGGCTTGTTTTTTTTCAGTGCTTCAGGTAGAAAATAGCATTTGACACTTGCTACTGAAAAGCTTTAAATAAATTTTTATTCATTGAGGTAACAGAGACATCGATTAATGGCTGTCCTGGGACCATGCACATATTAGAGAGGAGCAGGTCAGTTTGCTGTTCCTATGCAACTTAAAGAAAGAATTTGGCTGGGGCCAAAACTCAGGAGTACACTGCCTGTTGGGTGGATTTTTAGCTCTACCTTAAATCTCCAGCGCCACATCAGTCCAGCCATTCCTATGTTTGTCTGTTCTTATGACATGTGAAGATGCATCACTGATGTTAGTTGAACAGCTAACATGCTTAGTTATCAGTTTGGTCAATTTGCTTCACTGAAGTCAATGGTGACATAAGTTGCTTCAGCCCATTTTTGCCACTTCTGTAAGCCCCTTCAGACTGCAAGACTCAAAGTGATGTTCACCTCTGCTCATATGCCCCTACACCTCAAAACCACCTTGTTTCCACCCACAGCACCTGGTTCCTCTGGATTCTAGCTCTTGTGAGCATTCTCACTCCTGTGCTTGCTACGTTAGCTTTCTCCCAATCATCCAAGATACAGGACAATCTGTGATACAGTCTACAGACGTTAATGTGAGAGACTAAGACCAAATGAGGAATTCCAGGTGGGAGACTGGGATTAGAAACTTCTGAGAGACAAATCACCAAAAGTAAGTGGGAAGAGGACATGGTAGGGAGGGAGTTTGGGTGACCTAGAAGACTGACAGGGCATATAGAGCACTGGCCCTTCAGAAGAGATGACTGCAGTATATATATGAAGCTAGGGATGAGGCAAAAACCAGGCTGAAGGCTTGGGGGCACTTGCAGGTTGAAAAATAGAAATGTCTAGAAATATCTCAGCCCTCCAGTTAGGTTCTTGGCCAGCTCAGAAGCCAATGGACTGAGGGAGCCACTTGCTGAGGGAGCTGGGCTTGTTCAGCCTGGAGAAGAGAAGGCTGCAGGGGGACCTCATTGCAGCCTTCCAGTACCTGAAGGCAGCTTATAAGCAGGAGGGGATTCAACTTTTTAAAAGGGCAGATAATGACAGGACAAGGGGGAATGGATTAAAACTAAAGGAAGGAAGGTTTAGATTAGATATTAGGGGGAAGTTTTTTACAGAAAGAGTGGTGAGGTGCTGGAACAGGCTGCCCAGAGAAGTAGTGGATGCCCCGTCCCTGGAAGTGTTCAAGGCCAGGTTGGCTGGGGCCCTGGGCAACCTTGTGTAGCTCCAGGCCTGGAGGTTGGTGGCCCTGCCTGTGGCAAGGGGGTTGGAGCTCTATGATCCTTGGGGTCCCTTCCAACCCAGACCATTCTATGATTCTATGACAGTCTCTGCTGTGTCTTCTACCTTCAGTGTTTGCCAAATGTGAAGAAGACAAACCTGCTGCTGCCGTTATGTCTTCTGTTAGCTCAACACAAAGAGGTTTGTGCTGCAGTCCTGAAACCTCCAAGCTGTGTGATTGCTTTTACAGAGAAGTATCAGATAGTGCAGGCTCCAAGTTGAAAAATCACTATGAATGGAATACAGAGCTCTCTGCAGTGGAGAGCACACTATCTCCCATGACTTTTCCCCCACAGATTTCCGAAATACTGCTGATTAGACTTTGATCCTCTTTTCACATGTTAAAATTGAAAATCCATTGGAAAGATAGGTGCAAAACACATCCCTGTGGAGATAGAACATCTCTTCCAAAATTCACTTGGTCTCTCTCACATGATGTTGTCGTTTGCAACACTCCTTTCTCTCTTCTTCACTGCCTGTCTTGTCTTGAATATTGGAAACCAAAAGTTGACCTGAAAAGACAGAAACATAATGCTATAATCATAGTATTATTGAGTGAGAGGTTGCCCAGACTCTTAACACCCTATATAGTCAGTATTGAAGTCTACTAAAAAACACACACAAACAAACCACCCCATCAAAATAAACTATATGTATCTGCAGCTATCTGGATTTTGTCATATATATCTCTGCATGTATATATGCATGGTTGACTGCAGACTGAATATGAGACAGCAGTGTGCCCAGGTGGCCAAGAAGGCTAATGGCATCTTGGCTTGTATCAGAAACAGCGTGGCCAACAGGTCTGGGGAAGTGATTGAGCCTCTGTACTTGGCATTGGTGAGGCCACATCTTGAGTGCTGTGTTCAGTTTTGGGCTCCTCACTACAAGAAAGACATTGAGGTCTTGGAGCTTGTCCAGAGAAGGGCAACCAGGCTGGTGAAGGGGCTGGAAAGCAAACTTAATGAGGAGCAGTTGAGGGAACTGGGGCTGTTTAGCCTGGAGAAGAGGAGGCTGAGGGGAGACCTTATCACTACCTACAATTACCTGAAAGGAGGTTGTAGGGAGGTAGGTGTTGGTCTCTTCACCTAAGTCACATGTGATAGGACAAGGGGGAATGGCCTCAAGCTGTACCAGGGCAGGTTCAGATTAGACATTAGAAAAAAATTCTTCACCAAAAGGGTTATCGGGCACTGGCACAGGCTGCCCAGGGAGGTGGTGGAGTCACCAACTCTGGATGTATTTAAAAGATGGGTAGACGAGGTGCTCAGGGATATGGCTTAGTAGAGGACAGGTGTGGTTGGACTTAATGATCTCAAAGGTCTTTTCCAACCTAGCAATTTTGTGATTCTGTGATTCTATGTGTGTTTGCATTTCCATTAATGCCTATATATTCAGGCATATACATATATACATATAAACACACACATAT
The DNA here is from genome assembly GCA_013400835.1 of Zapornia atra. Classification (NCBI taxonomy): domain Eukaryota; kingdom Metazoa; phylum Chordata; class Aves; order Gruiformes; family Rallidae; genus Zapornia; species Zapornia atra. The sequence continues at coordinate 122,393 of VZTU01024509.1, read as the reverse complement.
AGAGAGAGCAAATGCTTTTCCAAGCAAAATGTTCTGCTTCCTAATGGCATTTGCAGTTGCACTCTCCCTGTGTGTTAAAACAGAAATAGATCACCTGTTTTGCTCAGCAACAACTGGACATCTTCCTCAGCATTTGGAGGATGCCTACAAGCGCCTGTCTAGATTTGCTGTCTATATTGCAGGAATACTCTCTGTGCTGGAGCTGCTTTTCATATGCTCATGGAAACCAAGTTTCTTCTCTGGACAGGACTATGCCCGAGGAGTATTTTCTTGCCAGCACATAGTCATTTGAGTATATCCATGTCATGTCTGATACATGTGTATTGAAGGACAGAACAAAACAATTACATGATCTAATTTCACCAATAGGCAACTTGTCTCTGGCCTCTGTGCAGGAGAGCACTGGGGAAAGTCTATTAGCACGTAATTGAAGATAACAAGTGTTTAAGTATTTCCTGGATCTGGCTACCACCCTGAGAGATGGAGATTTTTAAAAATTATTTTTCCTTGATCTGATGGCTTACCGTTCTAGCAAACATGTTCTTCCCAGTTTTCTTTTGTAACTTTGCTCTTTTCTTGAGTAATTTTGCATGCAAATAATGTACCCGTTTCGTCTCAATGTCAGGATAAAATGAATTTGACACGATTATTTTAAGTTGGGTCAGGAGGCCAGATAATAACCCAAAAATTATTAAGAAGAAGATAATGACTCCAAGCTGGATCCATGTCGTGGAGAGACTGAACTCTGGCTGAGGGATGCAGTCATGCTTGAACAAGGAGATCTTGAAAGCATCAGTCTTTGAAACATGCTCTCTCTTACCGATGATAAAGCTGTTCTCATTCCTCTACACAAGAAAAAGGGGTGGAAAAGGAGCTGATTATAGTTCTGATTCTCTCCCATTTAAATATTTCACCCATTTGACATTCAGATTTACAAAGTACCGTGAATCCATCCAGTGTGTATATATGTCATGCTCATAACAATACACTTATTGGCTATTTATAAATGTTTCAAACTGCATTTTTGCCATTTCTCTTGGGAGACTGTCCCACCGTTAAGCACTTACCTTCTCAGTGGCCCTGACAGACAAATACTTAGTTAATCTGGCTCTAGCAGTTTAATATATTCCCACTCCCACAATTCTGCTCAGATCCTCTGTTGGAAGGTCCTTCCTTCAGCGTAAAACAGAGTATCCATCCCTTAGATGAACATGATCAGCAGTGTTTCCACACCCACCGAGGCAGATGCTCTGATCACAAGGTTACCATGCAAGCAAAGCCACCTCTCCTCCTTAAACAGGTGCCTTTGTGCTTTTGCTCAGAAGAGCTGCTGTCCTGCACTGCTTGCGGGCTGAAATGCAAAATGACAGAAACTAAACTAGACATGCGGTGGGACGGTGTATTTCATACACGGTAGGAAGGCTGAATCACCTAGACCTCTTTTCTAACCATGTCAGGGGGGCTCTTCTAACTGCCTGACTTCTGTTAGGTCTGCCAGGCACTTCTGTTAGATCAGGTGCCCAAAGCGTGTTACCCCATTTCAGCCTGTTAACCTTTCCTTGACATTACCCCATTCCTATCCATCTCGTGACATTTTATCTCTGAACTGCCCCACTGTACAAGCAAGGAAAAACTGCATTAGGAACACAATCTGAAACAGGGGTACCAGTGCATGAAGAACTTTACTGTTCATATCAAGAATAAACATCTCAAGAAGTTGCTGAGTCTGTTCTGCTCACCCAGCCAGCTTTCTAGACTGCCTGAGATCAGCAGCCCTGAGGCTTGATATGACAAAGCTGTTGAGATTAAATTTTACATTTTAATGTGATTAGCATTCCCTTGGGGAACTAGAAACAGCCTGATGATGGCATAATTTTTTGTTTTGGGAGAGTCAACTAGCTTTCCACAGGAGTGAGCTCTGCTCATAAAGAGAACAAATTCATAGGACAGGACTGACTGGAAAAGAGGAAACATAACCCCCATTTTTAAAAATGGAAAAAGCAAGACCTGGGGAACTACAGACTGGTCAGTCTCACCTCTGCACCTGGCACAATCATGTTTACAATGGCAGGGAGTGACATGACTACCCTCAGCAAGTTTGTGGATGACACCAAACTGACAACAGAAGGAAAGGAAGCCATCCAGAGGGATCTTGACAGGCTGGAAAGATGGGCCCGGGGGAACCTAATGAGGTTCAGCACTGCCAAGTGTAAGGTGTTGCACTTGGGCCGGAAGAATCCCAGACATAGATACAGACTGGGAGAAGAGCTCCTTGAGAGTAGCCCTGCTGAGAAGGACTTGGGGATTGTGGTGGACGAGAGACTTAACATGAGCCAGCAGTGTGCTCTTGCAGCTCGCAAGGCCAATGGGATCCTGGGCTCCATTAGAAGAGGGGTGGCCAGCAGGGACAGGGAGGTGATTGTCCCTCTCTACTCTGCCCTCGTGAGGCCCCATCTGGAGTCCTGTGTCCAGATCTGGGGCCCCCAATACAAGAAAGATGTGGAACTGCTGGAGAGAGTTCAGAGGAGGGCCATGAAGATGATTAGAGGGCTGGAGCACCTCCCCTA
>VZTU01024509.1:63349-119611 GCA_013400835.1 Zapornia atra | reverse complement strand
ATTCTATGATTCTATGATTCTATGATTCTATGATTCTATGATTCTATGATTCTATGATTCTATGATTCTATGATTCTATGACAAAGGGTAATGAGTTTAAATAAAAAGAGGGCAGATTTAGATTAGATACAAGGACGAAATTCTGTACAATGAGGGTGGTGAGACCCTGACACAGGTTGCCCAGAGAAGCTGAGGGTGCCCCCTCTGTGGAAGTGCCCAAGGCCAGGTTGGATGGGGCTTTGGGCAGCCTGGATTAATGTAGGGTGTCCCTGCCCATGGCAGGAATAGCACATGGGGTAATTTCTCTCCAAGGACTGGAAGCCATGGAATTTTCCTTTGCTGAACGTTGTGAGGTTCCTGATGCCCCAATTCTCTAGCCTCTTCACCTCCCTCTAAATGACAGTACAATTTACTAGTGTTTCAGCCACTCTTCCCAGGTTTATATTATCTGCAAAATGGTGTGGATGCAAACTGTTCTTCTGCTCAGGTCATTGGTTAAACAGTATAGGTTCCAATGTCTACTCCTGGGGGACATCAGAAGTGACTTTGTGCCATGAATCAGGACCTTGTGGGTCTGGCAGTTCAGCCAGTTTTCAGTTCACATCACTCTCTATTTACCTAGACCATGCTTCATCAGTCAGTAAGGATGTTGTGGAAGACAGCAATGGGAAGCCTTAATAAATGCACAATCAGCATCCACTGTTCTCCCTCAATCAAACAATTCAGTGATTGTATCCTAGAATGCTGTTAGGTTGGTCAAGCATGATTTAACCTTTATAAATCCATGTTGAATACTTCTTATATCCTTCTCGGCCTCCACATGTTTGGAAATGGCTTCCACAATTATATTATCCATCACTTTCCCAGGGATCAAGGTGAGGCTGACCAGACTGAGGTTCCCTGCATCCTTCTCCTTCCCCTTCTTGGAGATGGGAGTGACATTTGATTCTTTTTAGTCCTCAGAAACCTTTCCCAGGCACCTTGTCCTTTTAAAGATAATCAAGAGTGGCCTCAGAGTGACAGCAGCCAGCCATCTCAGTGCCTGTGACTGCCTTCCATCAGGTCCCATGGATTTACTTTGTTTAAATATCCCCTAATCTGATCCTCCTCCAACAAGTCTAAGTTTTCCCTGCTCCAGACTTGCCTTCGTCTCAGAAGCTTGGGATTCCTGAAGGCTGGTCTTCATCGTTATGGCTGAGCTGAAGGCCTTTCCATGTCCTTTGTCACCAGGAGCCCTATTGCTCTTAGCAGTGGACCCAAATTTCCACAGGTCTGTCTTCTGCTGCTGATAGATCTGCAGGAGCCCTTTCTGCTGCCCTTTGCCTGCCTCACCTGATCTGGCTCCAGGTGGGTTTGACTTTCTTGACCCCATCCCTAGACAATCAGACACTGCCTCTATATTCCTCCTGGCCCCCTGTCCCTGCTTCCACCTCATCTGTTTGTTTAGTTGGTTTTTTTTCACCTAGGCATTTTGTCAGGAGCTCCTTGCTCATCCATGCTAGCCTCCAGCTGCCTTGCTAGATTTAGCTGGGGTGAACCATTCTTGAGTTTTGAAGAGGTGATTTTTGCATATCAAACAGCTCTCCTGGACCCTTTTTCTCTTAAGGATCATATCCCAGGGAACCAGGATCATTTCACATGCCAGTTTGGTGATACTAGATCACAGCTGCTGTGCAGCAGCAGAGTTTATATCAGGCATAAAGACCCTTAGAATGAACAGTAATCTGCCTCAAGATGTCTCCTGACTAACCAGATGATGAAAGCCTCTCCACTTTTGCAAAGGAATCTGACCTCCCGGGGAGTGGTGGTGAGTCTGACTTGCTATACATCTTCTTCACATATATAAATGGAGGAATAAATGTCCTTCCTATATTTACCATTCTCTGAAAATATGATGACACTTTGGAAAGTGCAGAGAACTCTTTGGTATGTATCTGTTACGGCAATGGTCCTTTTTGAATCAGATGGTAATGTCATGAAAGAACTGATGGCTCATTGGCTGTAGGTCTGCTCATGCAGCTGCTGAAGATGAAGGGAAAAAGGGAAATCTTTCAATACTAAACTGAGAAATATAAAGTACTGCTAAGTACTTACTTGCTGAAAGAGGCTGAGTTGAATCTCTAGATCCGGTACTTCTTGGAGATGTTTATTCACAGAAAAACATAACCAATAAAACAAATAATCTACTGCAGCAAACAGCAGCCAGATGCAAAGATGAATAAATACAGGGAGAAAAAAATACTGCATGTTTTTTCTGTCCTTCCTTGTGAGGCAGAAAGATGGGATTGTCACATAATCTTTTCTTTCTTTTCTGTTAAATGGCAGAAGACAGGGTCTTTGCTGTTGCTTTTGGTGCTCATCAAATGCAATGAACTTTTTTGTGATATAAGTATTATTAAATTTTGTACTATGAGAGCCCAAAAATTTGTTGATAAAGAGGCCAGTTCCAAAAGAAGCTAGAAAAATCCCCACTATAGGCAGCACTTTCTGTCCTATATAGGGCAGTATAGTCAGCATAAAAGATATCTGGTTAGCAACTCTCTGTATTTCTTGCTTTGTGTCATTTAGTTCTTGTTTTAATACATCATCTGAAATTGAATAAGATGGTGTGAATTCATGCTTTAGGAAGACTACATCTTTAGGCAGCTCAGTGGGAAGCTTGGCTGCCTCGTAAATCCTTTGTACTGCCTCAACATAATATTTTATCAAGGCAAATTGCTCATACTCTAAATGACAGGTTATACTGTCTGCCAGAACCTTTAAGTTGTGAAAAATATTTTGGATGTTGCCAGCCACCACGACACCTGTGCCAGCAGTAATCAGAGCATTCCTGCCGTTTTGTAGTCCAGAAGAAAGAAGGAAAAGGACACTAAAACAGCGCAGGTACTTGGAACAGGAGAGCGCGATAGAAAGCGAGATCCAGATGAACCCAAAAATCAGTAAGGGACCCAAAGGGTGGAGTGCCAGGGAGAAGTGCATGCCAAGGAATAAGAGAAAGCTTGAGAAGAAGCTAACTGCAGAGCAAACTGCAAAGAGCTGCATCAGATACTTCCAACCAGGCTTCCTTTCGGATATAAAAATTCCCCAGGCCTTCTGGGCTATTGAGACAAATGTTTGCATTCTCTTCCGATTGCTGCTGACACCGCAATGGCTCAAACTAAAAGGCAAGGGAAACAAAAACGCTGTTAGCTGCAGGGTCGCACTATTGCCAGTGATGTGCTCTGACCTGGCTGAACAATAGTACTTCATGTTGCCAAAAATGCAGGTCTGACTCACGTGGGGACTGAACCACTCTGTGTGAGACCCAAACCTTCATCCCCACTATCACATACAGAAACATGGAAGAGATGATTCTAAAAGGTATTATAATTTTTTCCCCAAGTATTTTTGTCCTTTTATATTTCGTGCACTTTGCTTTTTCATTTGGTATACAGGCATAAAGCTTCCTATGTACATATGTGTGCATGCATGAGGAGAGAATGAGGGGGATGCAAGTCTCCCATAGCACCCAGTGCTTCCCCACAGACTCTGGCTTCGCCCTACAGGGATCGCTGGGAAGGGAAAGAGGGGAGCCTGGAAACTTCCCAGAGATACCCCAATGCAGGGGAGCCTGGCTTGGCCCGTGGGGAGCTGCCAGGGCAGCTGCTGGGGAGGGAGGGGTATATGGAGCAGCGTGTGAAGCTGCCCAGGGATGGGGAGTGAAGATCTCTCTCCTTTCTCTGCTGGACGTAGGTCAGTACAAAGGGAAGAAAATGTGTCTCAGAGGCATCTTTCCTTCTTTGGGTCCCTCCTGGGATAATAATCAGCTACATATTGACCCATATACACTTTTAACCCTGCTTGTCACCATCTCCCTACCGGCATGCCCTTACTATATATTACAGAATATTTCTGTGAGATTCAATTCAGCTTGATGGGAGACAGTCCAGGGCACACTTCTTTCCTTCGCCTTTTACAACATCATATTTATAGTGCAATTTGTCCAAATTGCAAGGCTAATTTATATGCATATTAGCCTTTTAGCATACTAGAGCAAATAAGATACTAATTAAATAAAATAAACTGTTGCAATTTTATTGTGTAATAGGGAACAGTTGTCTTGGCAAATACATCCTGGAGATACTACTTTGTCTTTTGTTTAGCCTGAACACAGCAGGTAGCCAGGAGCTAAACTATTATTTTGTGCACATACTGTATTTCACTGGTGTTTGGCTTTATGAATTCTGCTAGCATCCACTGCACCATTTTCCCTTTCTTCTTGTGGTAATTAGTTATTAGTTATGTCATTGTAGGCTTTTCATGCAGGAGAAGCTGAGAGTGATTGGAGCAGGGATCTGACCCCAGCTGGGACCTTCTTGGGTTGCAGCGCTCAGTGTGCAGCTTTTCCTTGGCCTTACTTGAGCTTGATCCTTTCCAGTGCTGAGGACTATTCTGAAAGATGCTGAGTGTTTTCAGTAGCATTGGTAGGGATTAAAGGGGGCAATAGCTGCCAGGGTGGGCTCAATTCCTGGCACTGTCACTCTGCTTGGAAAGGCTGAGGAAATTCCTTGCCTCTGGGGCCTCAGTGAACTCAGCTGTAAAATGGAGTATAACAGCAATTAGCAGCTCCTTTGCAGGATCGAAATTAGTTAATTAACATCCCAAAATATGTAGAAGTCACCATGTGTTTGGAAAAGTGGTGCAAGCAAAGCAGGGAGGAGAGATAGCACACAAGGCACTGGACCCCAGCTTTGCTGTGAACAGAGCTTTCCTTTGCTTACGTGGACAGTTAGTTTGCCCTCTTCCTACTCAACTAGAAATTAATAAGGCCTTTTTAGGAAACATAATTAAAAAGATGTTCATAATCCTGAAGTTGAGCAGGACCAGACCTAACAACCAGGAAACCCTGCCAGCAAATTCTGAATTTCTTGGGTTGGATCCTTAAATTGTACGTGCCACCACTTCTTGATAGATCTAGGAAAAATTGCCCTGGAGTTCTGTTCTTGATTTAAGAAGCCATAAAACACCCCAAACACTAAAAAGCTAGCATTTTTGTAATAATCTGTGAAAACTTCCATGTGAGAAAATAACACATTTTGAGTTCTCTTCTGCGGCACTGATTTCACAGCTGTTCTCAAGCAGGTTCTGCATGGCCTTGTGTGTTTGCATGTATACACATAGCATATTCCTGGTAATTGCAGAATCACAGAATCATAGGGGTTGAAAGGGTCCAACCCACCCGCCAAAGCAGGTTCCTTAGGACAGGTCACACAGGTAGGCATCCAGACAGGTCTTGAATATCTCCAGAGAAGGAGAGTCCACACCCTCCCTGAGCAGCCAGTCCCAGTGCTCTGTCACCCTTCACTTTGAAAAAGTTCTTCCGCAAGAAGAAGATAATAAACGTTCAGTAAATGGCTGCAATCTGTGACCGGGAGTTTGGCATGACTGCATCTAAGGAATGGAGACAGAGTCAAGAGTGAAGCCTGAGAATTAACAAAAGCTGTACTTCTGGACCTGCAGGCTGGAGACTTGCAAAATATGGACAGAATTTTAAAATAATCAAAAAAGTCTCCTTTACTGGGCAGATTCAATGCTGTCAGGTGACATCACTGCACTACTCAGCACATCCATGGCAGGTTTGTCCCTAACCTGCATGAACCCAGAGTTTTAAGTCAGGGAAGGCATCTTAAAGAGCCACTGATTTTTGAAGCCTGTGGTAGGGATGCTCTGGTGTATCTGCGTGATCTGGTGTCTCTGTCCCCTGCAGAGTCTGTCTCTGAGCTGAGCCACTGCTGAGGTCAGAGTCAGGCTCACAGCACACATCTCTCTCTTGTCTGACACCTGTTTTCCCCCATAAGACATCAGCAGCACAAGTAGATATTCAACACAGGAGAATCACGCAAAGAATGAAAACTCCAAACCTAAAAAACTGTGGAGGCTGAAAATTCTTGTATCAGCAGGCACTTAAACAGCTGTGAATGCTTGGGAAGGGAAAATAACACTCTGGCTCAGAGGTAGAAATAAATCTTTGGCTGGACTAAAAGAGGCTAATTCACTGCTTAAAGAAACAGTAAACCTTGTGAACTTTCTGGAATGATTTCTCTTGAAAACATAAATCACAAAAGCTCTCCTGAAGCTGTTAGGTGCAGATACAAATTCTAACAGGAGGCTGACAAGAAAAAAAACCTTCATTTCAATTGCAGTCCAAAGCAAAGCACTTTTTCTTCTGTCCTGCACCAGGAACTAGTTTTTGCACCCTCACATGAAGTCTGACACAACTTTCCTCTGTGCAGTGCTGCTGTTAGAGCTGACCTCAGAAGGAGCGTGGCAGTTAGTTGGGCCCTTTGCCCCTGCGCAGGTACAAAAACAGTGTTATTAAGGGAGACATTAGGCTAAATGGGAAGCTTGTATCTCATTGATGCTAAAGCTTCAGCTACACGGTGATCTTTGCCTCATAAATCCTGTTTGGATTTTATACAGGAATTATGGAACATAATAAAAACAGAAACAAGTATTTCCTCCTTTGGCAGTTTCAGCAGCCTTCTCTCCTAGCTTAGATCAGTTACATTGAAATGTAAGGGAATCACTTCCCTTTTTTGGATACCATCAAAAAACACACTGCAGAACTACTGTTTAGTAACAGGCAGAAATACAGGATGGAGTCCCACGTTATTTCCTTTGGTCAGTGCAGGGCATTCAGCAAAGAAATAAAAGCCCCATCAAATAAACAGCAACATCACTGTAACTGTCCCCAGGCCTTCGGTGAGAACCCTGTCATTTCTCATGTTCACATTATTTGCTTTAAACTGCAATGGGAAGGAGAGAAAATGGTATAAACACAACAAACACAGTCAAGGACAAATATCTAATCAAATATGTGCACATAGAAACTCAAAATACTATACAACACAGCGTGCAAGCACAAAAATTTATACACATACAAACCCAAAAATAACAGCTGATCAAGATCTCTTTTTCTTCATTATTTAAAGTGGCTCAAGAAAATTCTGAACACTGCCAGACATGATCAAATCTGTAGGATGCCACAAATTGATTAAATGTCATCTAATGTCAGATATTCATGTCAACAATTGAGCTACCTGTCTATGAACAGAGTCTGGATTATTCAGAGCTATCCAAATTCAGGTGAGATGAACCTCCCTCTGTGTTCCTCCCTTGCAAGCACAGGTTCTATTTGATTGTGCTGGGCACTCAGAGCAGGGCACAGAAGATGTGTCATGGGCAGCAGTAGAAATTGAAGAGCTATGGAACAAAGACGGAACAAGAAATCAAATTTTCTCACTTATACCGCCACAGGCCATGTTACACTTGGAGCTTTGATTCAGCAGACACACAGGCATAGGCTTCCTGTAAAGGGCAGGCAGAGGCAGGAATGGAGGCATGGTTGGGGAACCTTGAGTGGTATTTTGCCTATTGACAAAAGCAACTGTATAAAGCCAAGAAAATTCCAGTATGAGGGATGGAAGCAACTGCAAGAGGTTATACAGTCCCTTCTCCTACACATAATACCACTATACATGGTTTTGGGGAAGTTTAGGAATAAACTATTTCATTAATGTTAGAAATAGACCCTCGAATCAATAAGATGACAACAATTAACTCAAAGCAAGTCCATTCACCTTACAACAGCTAACTCAATCCATAATTACTACATACAGTACCTTGACATTAACCCTAAAGCATTACTTACAGCTCCTCCTGTAAAGCACATGAAAGATCTTCACAGTGCTGTTTGTCTCTTGATTTTGGTGAGGAACTGAGGCACTAATACAAAATTTCACATGAGTAATTTGTTTCCCATACCCTCCCTCAGTGACTCAGACACACTACAGTTTTGAAATTATTCTGGTTTTGACAAAGATTCATGAGGAAGTAACTTTTATGCACAAGACCAAAATAGTATATAATTTGCGAGTGCCACTTTCCACCTTTTTTTCTGGCAGAGTAATAGACATCAGCAAATGAGTTCTGGGCCCAGATTTCAAAGACTTAAAGTTATGTTGAAAAATGTCTTAGATCTAGAACATGTAAGCTATTTTGGTGCTTCCCATTGAAACTAGCAGCAATTCAGTGCCCAAAGAACTTCGAAGTTTTAATTGTTTTTACCCTACAAATGTTCCTGCTGAGATCTATATAAATATTTCTCTAGACAGTCTGTCAGAGTATGACCCTTTGAATGGTACCCACCTTAAATATACAACAAAGAAACTCATATTATATAGTCTGTAGAGCAGGATGATCTCCAAATTTTAAATAAGACTTTTGTATGAGATTTTAGAATTGTAATTCAGTATTTGTCAGTGAGAAGTACAATAGCAAAGATGCTGGTGCGGCACTTGCATTTTCAAAATAATCTTCAGATCTTAGCTGATCCTTGCAACACCCCTAGTCTAGGAGGTCTTTGTAGCCTGTATGAAGCATCTAATTATTAATACTTATTACCTTTATTAAAGAAGATGTTTGAGGATGCATCCTCCATACACTGACTCTTAGAGTCACTTTCAGAACTAACTTGAAATTACAGTTTTGTTGTTTGTGTTTAAACTTCCAGACCCATTTCTGGAATAAAATGTATCCTTGTTTTTCTCAGAAAGGTCAAAGGTGTTTAGGTCCATTGCAGAGATACTACTGACTGCACCAAAGGAATTATAAATTGGAGATTGGCTCTCATTTAGGTTCTGATTCCAAATATCCAGGGCTGTACGTCAGGCTCAGTTCTGTCCTTGGTTCTCTGTAGAGTCCAGTCCAGTCAGCAGCTCCTGAAGTCCTGGCATGAACATTATCTATTTGCCCTTGGTTGAAATGCCCCTGCATGCAGTTTTCCAGACAGCTGGTATTCAAGCAGGTACTGATAGCACTGAACTAGCAGGTCTCACTGGCTCGCTGTAAGACCAGGCTTCCCGCTGTTTCAAAGGTGGCTACTGAGTACATTCAGAAAGCTGGCAGGCAGCGAGATGAACATAGCATAATGTTCATAGCATCTAAATTATGCATAATGTAAGGATATAAATAGATACATTGGACCATCTATAACTGGAGAAAGTTTCTGTTCATTATAGGATGAGCAGATGAAATGGTCTTTCAGCAGAACACATCCTTCATAGCATTATACAGGGGGAAATTCTGTAAAGTGACCCAGATAAGTGCACATTAAGTCAGACCAAGTATCCATTGAGCCCAGAATGACAGAATGGCGATTCGGGGACATCTGGACAAGGTCTAGGTGACCCTGGTTGAGTGGAAGAAGATTTGGAACAGATCATAGTATCATAGAATCACAGAATCTCCTGAGTTGGAAGGGACCCATAAGGATCATCAAGTCCAACTCCTGGCTCCACACAGAGCCATCCAAGTCAGAGCATGGGACTGAGCACATCGTCCATACGCTTCTTGAGCTCAGTAAGGCTCAGTGCTGTGACCAGTTCCCTGGGGAGCCTGTTCCAGTGCCCAATCACCCTCTTAGCAAAGAACCTCCAGAGTTCCCTTCCAACCTCAACACCTCTGGGATTCTGAGATTCTATGACATTTGAGATCTCTGTTGATGCATTTCTCCAGCCTCTTCGGACAAATGGCAGCACAACCATTTGGTGTGTCAGCCACTCCTAGTTTCTGAAAACTTGCTGTGGGTGCTCTCTTTCCAGGATACTAATGAAGAAAGTGATCAAAGGGATGGAATATCTCTCCTATGAGGAAAGGCTGAGCAGGGCCTGTTGCAAAATGACAAGGGATAATGGTTTTAAATGAAAAGAGTAGATTTAGACCAGGTATAAGGAAGAAACTTTTTACAATGAGGGTGGTGAGGCACTGGCACAGGTTGCCCAGAGAGAAGGTAGATGCCCCAACAATGCAAACATTCGAGGTCAGCTTGGATGGGGATTTGGGCAACCTAATTTTGAAGATGTTCCTGCTCACTGCAGGGGGTTGAACTAGATGACCTTTAAAGGTCCCTTGCAACCCAAATTATAGTATGATTTTATGGTACACAGTACAGGCCCCAGTATAATCTCCTGGGATACACCACGAGTGAACTTTGCCTGGTGGGACGTTGCACTGCTGATCAAAACCCACTGAACCCATTTGGGTTTTTTTTTTCACATATGAGCTTTGTCAGGAGCTCCTTGCTCATCCATGCTGGCCTCCTGCTCCCTTGCTTGGTGAAATCTGGGGTGAACCATTCTTGAGCTCTGAATATCAACCAGCTCTCCTGGACCCATCTTCTATTCAGTACAATATCATATGGCATTCTTCCAAGAAGATCTCCGAAAAGACCTAAGTCTTTCTCAACATCCACCAAGCATTCAGTGCTAAGCATTTTATTCTTCTCTGCATGCAGTCTAAGAAAAGCCCTGTTTTCATCACCTGGGATGCTGTGTGTCTACTAGTCTTTTTTAAACAGTGAAATAAAATTGTACATAGGCACAGGTTATATGCCTTGGCCATAGAAATTTTGCAGCACTTCATAATGCCTTTGGGGTTCCAGGAAGAAAAGAGGCTCCCACAGCACCAATACAAGCAGTGGGAGTGTGCAACAGGACTTTTTGTCCATGACCAGACAGTTATGGCACTAAAATTTCATTCATTATAACCCAACTACTGGTCAGTTCAGCATCTTTTAGATCTTAGATCTTTTAGAACTTTTAGCCAAAGATCTGGATCCAAAGAAATGGGTGAGAAAGAAGGAATTTTTGCATCCACTTGGGCTACATATGAGAAAGAAAGTATTTTGTGGTCATCTGGGTGGAATGAATTTTTCTACCCTTTATATTTTCATGAGCAAGCCTCCCTGTGGGCAGGCTTTACACATGCTCACCACTTCAAATCAAGTTGTGGCAGTGACTGGCATTAGTCCCCCAGCCTCTCCTACGGAATGAAATAAACCTGTAAAGTACTCACAGACAATGCAGAAATCAGTCTTGCAGCCTGAAAAGTGTTCTAACATTTCAATTACTTAAGTCCATAGCTCCTCTCAGTGATACAGCATGCTGATAAAGTTCCTCATCTGGTCTATCTCAACCCATATGCCACCATCAGGGACACCTCTCAGGTGTGCTGGTGTCACTGGAGGATTTTTTTGGCAGTTCCTTTAAAGCAGAATATTTTACTAACCCACTCACAGCCCAGCCTCACAAACTGTCAGTACAATTATGTATTTGGGTTTGCATGGCAAGGTTTGGTGGGGAGCTACAAGGTTGGCTTCTGTAAGAAGCTGCTAAAAGCTTCCCCAATGTCCAATAGAGCCAATACCAGCCAGCTCCAAGACAGACCCAGCACTCGCCACGGCTAAGCCCATCAGATGGTGGTAGTACCTCTGGGATAGAATAATTAAGAAGGGGGAAAAAAAACCCAACAGGGTAAATTGCAGCCAGAGGAGCGAGAATATGTGAGAGGAACCACTCTGGAGACATGAAGGCCAGTGAAGAAAGAGGGGGAGGAGGTGCTCCAGGCACCAAAGCAGAGATTCCCCTGCAGCCTATGGAGAAGACCATGGTGAAGCGGGCTGTCCCCTTACAGTCCATGGAGGATGATGGGGAGCACAGATTCCACCTACAGCCCATGGAGGACCCTACACTGGAGAAGGTGGAAGCACCTGAATGAGGCTGTGACTCCGTGGGGGACCCACAATGGAGCAAGCTCCTGGCAGGATCTGTGGTGTGGCCCCATGGAGAGAGGAGCCCATGCTGGAGCAGGTTTGCTGGTGGGACTTCTGACCCTGTGAGGGATCCACGCTGGAGCAGTCTGGGCCTGAAGTTCTGCGCCTCATGTGGAGGACCCATGCTCTGGCAATTTGGGACTGTCTCCCATGAGAGGGACCCCACACTGGAGCAGAGAGCTTCCTTGGGGGGAAGGAGCAGCAGAGATGACGTGTGATAAACTGACTGCAACCCCCATTCACCGTTTCCCTATGCCTCTGGGGGAGAAGGAGAGAAATGGAGAGTGAAGTTGAGCCTGGGAAGAAGGGAGATTTGAATTTATTTCTCAATATCTTACTCTGTTTGATTTGGTAATAATTGGTGAGGGATCAGCAATTGCTGATTCCCTCAGTAACAGCTGAGAGATCTCTCCCTGTCCTTATCTTGACCCACTACCCTTTCATACCTTCTCTCCCGTGTCCAGCTGAGGATGGGCAGTGACAGAACAGCTTTGGGGGGCACCTGGCCTCCAGCCAGGATGAGCCCACCACAAGACAACAATTTTTCTGGGACTGAGGTGAGTGCCTGCTGGCTGGAGGTGGCCAAGGTCCCCAGATCACAAACTACAGGACGAGGTTCTGTTGGGGAAATAGTTTCTTTACCTCACAGCAGCTGCTGGGGCTGCCTGGCTGCTGGGCTTCCCTGCTGATGCTGTCCCATACTGGACACTGTAAAATGAGGGAAACCAACAGTTTACTAAATTGAAGTACAGTAATGCAATAGCTGTTGGTCATTTCTGCCTGCCAGTGCATTACAGATCACTCTGCATTAGAAAAGTGAGGAAGGTTTCAGAGTTAGTGCATTTCTGACCTCTTTTCCCATTTTTCTTCTTAATCCCTGCAGAATGACTGGCAAAATTTGCTTGCACATGAAAAGTACTAAAAACATCACTGCTCAAGATCCGACAGTTCTGGCAGTTCCTTAACACACGTGAACTGATAACGCTGCTGTGATTAACACAGTTTTGATAACGCTGTATTTCAACTATTGTAACATTTCTTCAGGTTTGTCTTTAGGATGCTGAAGGCTGCTTCCTCTTGTGACACATCCGTGTGCTGCAAGAACAAAGCAAGTTCAGAGATGTGTCACACTGAACCCACTCAATACTCTGCTCGGCCTGCATCTGCCTAAGGAAGATCAGCTAGTCACTCACTGTCCTTCCTCCGGGCTGGCTTTCAGGCAGCCAGGAAAGGAACAAAGATCAGCATTTATAAATATTTGTGCCCTTGTTTTTTGAGTCATGGTTTTAATTATTGTTTCTGTTTTACTGCTACAGCAGAAATCTAGATTAAAACAAGACAATTACATTTTCTTTTCTAAATATCTGAGGAAATGAAATAATGACAGTGGATCATTACTCACAGTGAGCAGAACTCCACCGGATGAGCAGTATGTCTGGAGCCAGCGACACAACAGCTATGAGTAAACAGTTCTTGGAGTGAATCAGGATTGCGGAAACTCACTTCTCATGGGCTCCAGTGAAAAACCTGACCCAAATAATGCTGAGTTTGGGTAAAGTTTCTATCTGGTGCAGGTAGATGAAGCTAATCTTTATATGATAAAAAGGTAGTGTTTGAGTCTCTGTGAAAACACTAACTATGGTTGCTATAAGAAACTACTCCCTGATGTTGAGCTGGGAAGCATTCCTAACACTCTCCACAAAAGCAGTTTAATAATCATCATTGGTGGCCATTTAAATGATTACTTGGTCCCAGGAAAATGAGATCTTGATACCTCTCTATGGAGTCTTGACTGAGCACCCAACAGATATCATGAAGTGTCTGCCCAAGGCACAGGCTTGTCATATCCTTCTTCTTTTACTGAAAGGTGGAAATGCTTCTCTTCACTACTGTAAGTTACTTTGTTTATGTTTTATAACCTCCTCTATGTTGGAGATGTCACTCCCAACAAATTATGCAGTCAGACACAGCTGCTACCTCCAACTGCAGAGAGAATAGGCGGTTTTAATGAAACGTAAAATCAATGTTTCATGATGGTAGCAGTTTCACAGTTATTACAAGGAGCTGCACATGCCAGACTATCTGTACTAAAAAGGATGATGCAGCCTGTGTGAGAACCTTGGTCAAAGGGTCTTTAATAAAATCCTTATTTGAAAATAAATGCTGGGTCATGGCTGCCTGAAGGACTCTTGCCCTTCAGTCTGAACTCTTGGGTAAATTCATGCACATATGCTTTTGGGCTGGATCTTCCCCTGGTGCAGTCATGCACCCTCTGTTGGACTCATGTGAGTTTCCGGCCTGAGCATTCCCACCTTCCTTTCGAGCCATTTGCTCAACCACTGGTGTATTCTTGTTTTAGCCTGTTGGAAAATCACATTTCTTAGAAAAAGTCTATTATTATATAACCTTAAAATAAGTCCTATCACTTTGACACTGTTAGACTAGCTCGAGATTGCACAAGAGGTTATTCCAGAAAAATCTGAGAGCGGAAGTAATCTCTGCCGAGCCACAATGATGGGGGTGGGCTGCGGGAGTGAGGCCACTTCTCAGACTGAAGGTCCTGTGTAAGCTCCTGCTTAGTTGGGGGACACACTGGGATACAGAACACATTTTCCAGGAGTGGGTTCCATAAAATTTTCATCAGTTTAAAGTAAACTTCAAGCTAGTCCTACATTTGATCTTGAAGGTCTTTTCCAACCGTAACCATTCTATGATTCTACGATAACTGTTTTTTCACTCTTTTTTTTCTTTGCATTTTCCCACTATTGTTCACTCACTACACTATCATCTTTTTCACTAAAGCAAAAGATATGCCAGATGAAAGAACTGACACTCTTAAATGACTGAAATAAGGAAAATCAAATAGGATGCATCACAAAAAGGTTTTGCCCAAGACAGCTGCACTGTAATGAAATACCAAATGATACCATTCTAATTTTTGCACAATGTATGCTATTCCAGATAACTGAAGTCAGCACTGCTCTAGTGAAGGTGCCCATACAGTAAAGACTGCCAAAACGATAAAAGAAAAAAGGTTATATGGAAAAAAGAGGAAAATTTTAATAACAGACCATATCTTACCAGGAAATCTGATACATTAGGAAAAAATTCCTTAATGAATGCTATGAAAAGAATCAGTGAGATAAGGAAAGAAATAATGTAACCAAGAAACAGCAACTGTATAGCAACCTTTTCTTAGAATAACGCAAGTAGAGTTTATAATGGATCTACCAAAGCAGCTGGCAATGTTGCAATGAAGTAGGTTTTTTATCCCTGTTACTTTGAAGGAGTTTATAATTTTGCTAACTTTATTCAAACTTTCAATACAGTATTATTTTCCAGTCTTGGCTGTTTTGGTTTTGTTAGTGACTAATAAGAAAGTTCCTTCTGACCCAAAAAAAAAAAAAAAAAGAAAAAAAGGGGAAGAATTAAAAAGTAAGGCAGCCTATGGCTTACAAAACAATACTTGTCACTGTTCTTCCCAAAGCCTTTCCTTGTGTTGTCTTCCTCTGGCCAAAGACTAAAATCTGTCTTCTGTTTTCTAACTCTCACATGGTTTAGATAAAGAATGGTTTATTTAAACTAAAAAAAAAAGAGGGGGGAGCGGTTGGTGCAATAAAGTTACTTCTTGCACACAATGAGTATATGATAGTAAACCAGTTTAGAAATAGAGTGTTTTTAGGAAGAAGAACTCTTAAAACAAAGGGGAAGGCACAGAATGAAACCCACAAAGCATTATAAAACAAACCTCAACACGTACAAATTTGCCGAGTTATGGAAATAGTTAGAATTTCATTAGACATTAACATGTATAGTGCAACGGGCTGTTCCAATCTGTCCTGCAACTTTACAGGGCATGCTACCTTCCCAGTCACAGCCTGTATCAGCTACAAAAAAGATTAACAGTACTCTGCCATTAAACAATTAACAGCACAGTTCATGTCTTCAGAGGTATAAAACCAATGAAGGTTTGAGCCTGAACTACTTAGGCACTGAGAATATGCATTATCCAGCAGTTCCCCAGGCTAATTAGGGCAAAAACCTGCATTTTAATGCTTCTGCGTGAATGTGGAAAGGAATAGTGGTGTTTTTATAGTGATAAAGGGATAGTGGTAAGAAGAAAGACAGGAAAGGGAGTGATCAGCATGTATGTGGTCCTAAAACTTAAACTTGACCCTCCCTGTGACAACCCTCCTCTGCAGGCAAGTTCTGGGGACCCCCCACGGGAAAGGAACTCACAAACAGCACCACCATTGACGTGATGCTCCCGTGTCTGCAGGGCCCGGAGCTGCAGGACATCCAAGGGCACCGAGAGAAGACAAATATGAGCATAACTATCCTAGGAAGGACCTGCAATAAGAATGATGACAAAATGAGATGAGAAAGACTCAGATGAGGCCATTATAGCTCCCCTAATGGATTATTTTTTTTTTTTTTAAAAGTTTATTTGCTTTGTCTGACTGGAGCCAATTAAATTATTCGTTATGGAATCAACCGACAAAAGACAGCATATGTTCTACCAACTAGACATTGCAACTCCTGACAGTTCTGGTCAGAAGGAAGATGATAACTCAAATATGGAGAAGTTAAATGTTTGTTTATAAATAATGTTACAACAGCAGTACAAAATGAATACTCAGTGATAAAACCTGAAAAGTAAGTTGCTAGTTTTCTTCTGACCTACCCAGAGATTTTTTGACCCCCAAATTCACTAATAAAATCAGAGGATGAGCTGAATGACATTTTAAGAAAAAATCGGTGTAATGCAAAAGTAAAAAACAACCTTTTCTCATTTGTTATAGTAAACACAGGACAATACTGCCATTTGGCTGCAAAGGAGGAGAATGGAAAAATATTTTTTGGCATCTTAATTTTTGGTATCTGTAAGGATCATCTGGCTCAGAGTTCCACAAACAGGTTTTGGCAATATCTAGGCCATCAGGTGGCTCCTGAGGGGCTGTAATGCAACTCAGTCTTGAATTGCTTTGAGGCCCCATCTCAGCAGAGACAGCCCATGGGGATCTGTGTAGATAGCTCAGATATGAGTTGTCCTGCAAAATGAGACTAAATGGTGAACCAAAACCTGGGCTGAGCCATGGAATTCCTTCAACAAACAATATGCCCTGAGTCCCAATCAAGCCACTATTCAGCTGTCTAGCAGTAAGATAAAGGCTAGTCAGTGGGTCTACAATGCAAAGATATTCAACAGATAGGGCATAAGATAAGGGGGATCACTGCTAATGACCAACATGGAAGGTGGCATTGTCCACTAGGACACAGTCCTGCCCACTGACGCGTACATCAGACAAAAAATGAAACCCCCTTGGGTTCAGTTTAACATGGGGGAGCCACTTTTCTAACTCTGTGGGGAGACAGAGGATGCTGGCTAAGGTAACATACTGAGAACCCTTACCAGAGAGATGGGTAAGTGAATATTTGCTATGCTTTAAGTTTGTAGTCTCTGGTAATTAACTAACACACGTGTAGTATTTAGTGTACTTGTGATAGTGTGTTCTATGAACCTGCTGTGGTTGTAATATTGAACCTTGTGAATTGCCTGAGGGCTGTAACAGTGAGTGACGTGACTCGGTTGCAGGGGTAGTACTGAATTCTGTGACTGTCAGTGAGTGATGTGACTCAGTTGCTGGCAGTAATACTGAATTCTGTGACTGTTGTGTTGGCAGTAGTGTATTCTGTGACTCGCTTGTGGTTGTGATAAGTGTAGCCATACTTCTAAACAGCAATAGTGCATTTCTCCATTGTATCCATGCAGCCTGCAGTAGTGACGTATTGCATGAACATGGTTCAAAAATAAATTATTCTTATTTTTAAAACCTGCATTCAAGTGTCTTTCCGTCACAGTATCTTAAATCAATTTATCATATGTTTTGAAATTAATCTGGTTAAGGGTGGACTTGATATCTGAAAGGTTTTTTTCCAACCAAAATGATTCTTTGATTCTGTTCTATGATAACGAATGCAACAATTAATTAAATTATTACAGGTAAGCTCTCTTAGCATGCATCTAATGAAGAGAGATACAAAACCCAAAGCTAATGTTTAAGTACATGATTTATAAAAAAGGAGTATCTATTCCAGCAGATTTACTTCCTTATGCATTTCTATCAAAAGCAACATTCAAGCTTCCAGTATATTATCCTTTCGTCAGTAATCACAACATCAATTATCATTTATCAACATTTGTACTTTGTTAGGAAGAAAACAGCTAACCAGCCATTTCCTTTCCTGTAATCAAGCAAAGATTGTGCTCAAGATGAGATAAGCCACTTCAGAACTACAAAACATTCTGTAAATATGGGAAAACTGGGGGAAACATACATTTTATGATTACCTAACAGGTTGCAGCATGAAAAATTTCACAGGTAATAATAGGGCATTTGACAGAAAACATCGGCATGAGGAAGCTTTGAGGAAGACAACTTTCAAGCTGAGGTTAGCCAGTTTTTCCACAAACAATATAAATCACATGACAGCACTGAGTAATATGGTTAAAAACTTATTTTAACTGAGAGATTTATAGGAAAGGTAGCTGTTTTGAGGACACATTTGTGTTCACCTCTAATTACAAATGAGCTGAATTACACTGTGCTGAAAGAGTTGATAATAGCCGTGATGTTAGTAAGGATTGTTTGGAGACACCAACCAAACCTCCTGGAAGCAGAACAGGGAGAGAGCCTCAGGCTGGTTTCTCACTCATGACATGAGAACCTGTGGCCATAGAGATGTACTTTGCAAAGTAAGTAAGCCTAAGATATGCTCAACATCTGAAATGTATATTATGTTATATGTTAAAAGCTCTGCCATATAATTAAAATCAGTAATTCTTGCTGAAAAACTGGTCTTAGCTGACTAATACCCTATTATGTACTTTTCAATGATCCCAAAGAAAATCTCAGTGCTATGACAGAATTACTGCATTTTCTTTGCCTCTGGCATGCTGTAAAAATTTGAGTCAATTGGATAGGAATAAAGGAAGATGCCCAACACACTGTAGTTACTTTTCCTTTTTCCTATTTACCAGTTCTCGATGGATCTCCCCCACATCATCACAATTATACTGAAAGCTTTAATTCTATTTTGTTTAGCCTTTCTATGGAGACTGTTTAAATATTAATGAGGTGAAATGTCTGCAAAAGAAAATGCAACCAAGTATTCTTGGTAAAAGTTGGGAAGTATCTTGTTTCACTGAAGTTTCATAAGATTTACATCTTAGTTACTTAACTATTGGGTAGACAGTTGTGGTTTGATCCTGGCCGGTGGCCAGATGCCCACCAAAGTCACTCTATCACTCCCCTTTGCAGCTGGACAGGGGAGAAAGTACATATTGAGAGGCTTAGGAGTCAAGATAAGGACAGGGAGAGATCGTTCTGCAATCAGCATCACGGGCAACACAGACCCAACACAGAATAAAGGAAAGAAAACTCTCTAATTTATTACACTGCACTGCACAAACAGGGAATCCAGAGTTGGATAATGAGAAGTGTGACCAGATCTTAAAACACTTCCCTCCCTTCTTTATGGACTGAACTTTATTAATGGTTTCTCTCCCTTCTTCCCCCCAGGTGGCACAGGGAGAGATGAGGAATGGGGGTTTCAGTTAGTTCCTCACAAGTTGTTTTCCTTCTTAGTGGGTGACATTCCTCACACCCTTCCCCTGCTCCAGTGAGGAGTCTCACTCACAGGAGACAGTTCTCCATGAACTTCTCCAATGTGAGTCCTTTCCCACAGGCTTCAGCTCTTCAATATCTGCCCCAGTGTGGGTCACTGCTATGAGGTGCAATCTCTCAGGCCCAGACTGTTCCAGCCTGGTCCCTGGCAGAGTCTCAAGTCTGGCAAACCTGCTCTGGTGTGGGCCTCTTTCTCCACAGGCTGCAGGCCCTGTCAGGAGCTTGCTCCAATGTGGGTCACAGCGTCTTCCATATGTCTCCACCTGTTCCAGCGTGGGGCCTCTCCATGGGCTGCAGGTGGGATCTCTGCTCCCCATCATCTTCCATGAGCTGTAGGCGACAACCTTCTCCTCCTGACTGAAATGTCCTCTTTCCACTTGTCAGAGTGTTTTAAGGCATAAGAAGAAGTGAGCATCTCTACAGTTGACCATACATGGTGGGTGCCAATGTGATCTACATTATCAACAGGGCTTGGTGCAAACAATGCCCTAAGGTATGTCTGGGTGGAAGACACAGTTTTTCTGGGGTATCCAATGGTAAAAGTGTCCATTGCGCTTCCTATCAAGGTTACTCAGCATGTACCCCAGGGCTCTCCTGTTATCCTTCACCCTAACATGATTGCAAAATGTGCTCTCAAGCTACACTAAACTGAGTTAAAATCTCTTTGCAAGTGTGACTGTGCACCTGGCCAGGATGTGTTCTGCTCACACCCCAAGCTTAAATAATAGCTTTAATATAGCTGTAAAAATATATTTTTTGTTTAATATTATAATTTATCTAATTGTGAAGTACTTTATTTATTTCTCTCCCTTTAAACTGCTAACCAATACTGGGAAGACCATGCAAAATGTCCTGCAGATTTTTTCCCTCAAAGTTCTTTACTTACAAGAGGTTTAGATAAATGGCTTTAGTGATACAAATGCCTTACATTAAAACCAGTTATTAGCCTGTGTGGTAAAAAAGAATGGGACTTGTTTCTGTTTCCCAAACTCAGAATTATTGTGTGCATTTGATTTTGTTTTTGTTTTTAATTAAAACTCCAGTACAGCATCTTTTGTGTTTGTGGTAATTATTCTGAACTTTGTATCCCAAAGGAGAAACGTGTAAATAGTTCACTCTTTTGTGGCTATTTGTTCCTGCCACTAGCTCAGGAAATGCATTTTCCAAGCCCTTCATTCGCTTAGCCAACTGGTGACAAAAGTAGTCGTTTGTGTTAGCACAAGCAGAGCAGAGTTAAGCAACAGACTAGGCTGGCTTTCTGAGCAACATAATACAGCCATCTGAGGAAACAGTAATTGTACAAAATGTTTTGTCTTAAATGTATTCTTTATTATGCGTGTGCTGGTTGTGGATGTGGATGGAGAATGGTTTGTAAATCATTGACAGCTGTCACTGGAAACATGTACATTTTGAGGACTTTTCAATCTATCCTGCTGTTCTTGGAGTCAATGTAGGTGCTACTCTTGTCCCACACTGTAACAAACAGGGGGATTTAGGTTTTACCTGAGCATACTTTGTGCTGCCTGCTTTGGATCTGACAGATTCACTGTAAACTCAGCCCAGAGAGGTGGCTGAGACTCTGCCTTGAGCCAAAGAGGCGACAGCACATGAGCAGTGATGCTGAGTGCCACCTACCAGCCATCAGAGGAGAAATAACGGAGTGATCATTCCCTAGACAGTAAGGCAGCACACTGTAGCCATTCGTGCACTACCAAATCAATGATTTTGGAGAAAAAGAGGTGTAGATAAAGCTACATTCATCTGAGACAGAAATTCTGAAGTCAGTCCAAGTCCATCAACTGACAGCTAGTCCCTTTGGAGGTAAAAGTTACAGTACAGATCATTTGCACCCTTTGGGTCCATGGAGAGTGCCAGGCAGGCCTGGATCCCAGCAGTACTGTGGGACTTGGGGCAGCGATACCTGCCTGGTGGCAAGGAGCTGACTACAGAAGCTGCTCTTGGTTACTGGTGAGCCCTGCAGTGCTCCCTGGTCCCTGCCAGCTCACTAGGAGGCAGCCGGGCACACAGTTTCTGCATTCACACTGTGCTGAGAAGCTCCCACATGGCTCTGGAAGTGCAGGCACCCATTGAGCTCTCCTCCTGGCCATCCTCCAGCTCTGCACCCTCCAAGCCCCTGCTCCCTCCCCATGTTCCTTCCCTCTCCCCATTTCTCCCTTAGGGACACCAGAGCTGCCACTTCTGCCACCTCCACCACCAGCCTGCTATCTCGGCTGAGCCCTGATGAAGACCCATGATGAGTCTGGGCTGGCAGCACAATGTCCCTGTGGGTAGCTTGCTGTCAGCCTGAGCTCCCACCTCATGCTGTGCCTAGCAGAGCCCGTGCCCCATGCCAGGCAGATGCCCGCTTCTGCAGCCCTCAACATCCCTTTCCGAGGCACTTCCCAACTTATTATCAGGAATTGGCATGGAATGACAGGACAGATTATTTAGAGTGGCTGGTATGCACTCTCTCTTAAAAACAGCACCACTAAAACCCTACTGTTCTGCAGCATTTCAGATCTTCTGTTTTATACCGAAGCCAGGAGCTAGTCCTACAGCAAGCAATAAATCTTGCCAAGTAATCTTTTGCACTCATCCTGTAGGTTAAAATTGCACCACAATTTGTGCTTCAGAATTGGAATCACTTAAAAAGTGAGGGGCTTCTCCAACATGTGTTGTGTCCAACTGTAGAGCCCTCCATCCCAGCCCACCCCACCAGGCCACCTTGCCTGGACACTGACGTCCGTACCCCTCAGGTCGCTCCACAGCAGGAGCCTGGACTAGAGCCTTACTGAGGTCCCATCCAATCTGAATTACCCTGTTATGTCACGATCCCCCCCAGGTATAGGACTATTTGCATTTATCTTCGTTGAATATGCCCTTTCGGCCCATTTCTCCAGCCTCGCCAGGTGCCTCTGAAGGGCAGCACAGCCCTCCAGCAGATTGGCTGATTCCCATCCCCCAGGTTGGTGTTTTACACAAACTTGACAAAAGCAGACTACCTCCTCCAGGTCATCAGTAAAGGTGTTTAAGTAGAGAGGTCCCAGGGTAGACCCTCTGCAGCACCCTACTTTTTACCAGTATCCAGACAGATTACGGCCTGTCCACCACTACTTTCTGAGCCTGACGTCCTAGTCAGTTTTTTTAACCATTGAGCTATCTATCCATTCAGACTGTCACATCCTAGCTCTGGTATTTGAAGGACTTAATGTTTGGAAAATAAAGCACATGCTTTGCCAGTTCGTCCTTCTTGAGCTTCCTAAGAGCTGCCACATAAGTCTCTTCATTTTTCGTGTCAACTCTAGAGCCTTTAAGAGCTTCATTGCATGTCCTTTCCTGGTCCTGAAAGTGTCTCAAAGGAGTCTGGTACTGCAAAAAAGCAGGCCATCCAGACTTTAGCTGGATTTTAAAGTCAAAGTAATCTTATGTGACAGCTAGTGTTAGAAAAATATTACACTGTAAACACCCTAAATAATGACCTTTTCATTGATTATTTTATATGACATTGCAGTTGACAGCTAGGAGTCTTGTCTGGCTGTTACCATTGATCTGTAGTGTTTGTATGTTCTGTAATAAAGCAGGGACACATGAACAAGAGAAACTAGAACGTTCTGCCGATCACAGAATACTGGTCTTAATAACAGCGTGTGCTAAGGAAATGAGACGGTTGGGAACTAAAGACAAGTAAGGCTTGGCTGGTTTTGTGCTGCTCTGGCAATGCGAACACGGTTTTGCCGGCCAGTGAGCTCTGACTGCTTTGGTCTGTTCTGAATCTCTCCTTAAAAGTTGAAAAAATTTGAGTGGTTTTACCACCAGACTCCATAACAGCAAAACATTAAAAATAGCAAGGGATGTTGTTCACTGTTGGTTTATGAACTCTTTGCTAACTTTTAAAGCCCAAAGATATTTCTACACAAACATGCCTAATAGAATGGAGATAAAGTTCTTCAGTAAGTTAAAGGTAAGAGTGAAAGTTATATCCCAAATCACCTATTCTGAGGCCAGAAAATTCAAAGTTGAACTCTTCAAAGTGAACTATGTTGACTCTTACTGATGTGTCAAGACAGTCAGAAAAGCTTAATGCCTTCCAGCAATGACAATGTGAAGGGAAAAAAAATGAAAACCAGGTTTTTAAAAAAGTCACAGAATCAAAAAGTACTTGAGGCTGGCAGGTACATCTGGAGATCATTTAGTCCAGCCTCCTGCTCAGATTAGGGTTGGCTACAGCTGGTTGCTCAGGGCTGTGTCCAGTCAGGTTTTTAATATCTCCAAGGATAGGGACACCACAACTTGTCTCAGAAACCTATTCTAGTGTTTGACCAAACAGTAAAAATACCTTCTTACATTGAAATGGAATTTCCCTTATTTTAGTGTGCCCCCATTGCCTCTTGTCCCTTGACTGGGCACCAATAAGAATAGTCTGACTCCTCCTTGCACCCATCCCTCAACAACTATTAACACATACTGATGAGATGCCTCTGAGCCATCTCTTCTCCAGCCTGAATATCCCTAGCTCTCCTAGGGACAGATGTTCCAGCCCCTTCATCATCTTCTTGACCCATCACTGGACTTGCTCCAGTGTATCCCTGTAACTCTTGTACTGGGGAGAATGGCAGTAGCCACAGCACTCCAGTTGGCTCAAGGTCAGACACTTGTCTGCACTCACAGGACTTTCTCTGCGAAGTTCCTTCCCAGCCAACTGGCCCACAGTTTGTGGTGGTGCATGAAAACCCTTTTAGTCTATTCTGTTGAGAAAAAAAATTAAGGCAATATTCAAAATTGCTTTGGCATCTCAGAGCAATTAGGTGAACCTTACATACCTGTGGTCTCAACAGCCCTTCCAGTAGTGCCTTGAGGTCCTGAGGGGCTGTAGGCGTGTGGCAGACCTCATCTGCTTTTACATCTCTTCATGTGTGCTTGCCTTAATTTATGGACAATTATAGGGAAAGAAACATAGGCCAGTCATTCCCATCCAAAGAACATGGCTATGCCAAACACATTCCCACAGAAGTGCCTCAGGGTTGCAGGTGGGCACCTGTGCTCAGGAAAGACAGAAAGAGAAAAAAGAAATCAGTTGCTTCTCCAGAGTCATAATTCCCTTCTCTCTCTTTTTTCCTCCCTCTCTATGCTTGATGTGCATCCTCTCCAGAATACTCTCAAGACAAATGGGATGGCTCTGGGATTTTGTCTCTTGCAGGGCAGATGTAAATATATTTGGAGGTTTTAAGGATATTTCAAGTTATTTCATTCCATGTTACAATTCAAATACCAATTTCCAGGCTTGTAATGCACAGTTTTACTAAATCTATAACTTTGTGATGCTTTGTCTTTCCTTTACTGTTTTCCTGCAGTTCCATCTTAACATGTTTAAGAACATCAACAAGCACCTTGCCAGGTGCAGAAGAAGCTGGGAGACCACAGCCAGGACAGCTGACCCAGAATGGCCAAGGGGACATTCCCTACCCGTGTATAACTGGGGAAGCTCTCCAGGAGGTAGATTTGCTGCTCGGAAACCGACTGAGAAGTGGGTTGTTGGGTTTTTTTCATTCCACACTTGGTGAGTGACTGCATTCGTGCATCACATGTCGTTGTTATTATTATTATTATTATTGTTATTACTATTAGCAGTAGTAGTATATTATTATCTTCCTTTGTAATTCTATTAAACTGGTTTTTGTCAACACAGGCAGGTTTTTTCCATTCTCTTCCCCATCCCACTGAGGAGGAGGGATGAGCGAATGACTGCGTTGTGCTCAGCTGCTGGCTGAGGCAAAACCACAACACCTTGTAATAAAGCACTTGTGTTACTGAAGCTCTACATCCATGAATGACTAAACTTACTGAAACAAGGACAAAGGGTTTGAGGGTTTTTTTGCTTGGAATATGTACAAGCCACTGAGAACTGCAGAACCTCAGGGGCAGGCTGAGGCCCTGACGGTGACCTTACCTTCTTACATAGAAGAAGCTGTAATGACTCAGGCTACAGGATGTCCAGTGACTGCAGGTTATAACAGCAACCAGTCAGGAGTGATCCAAATATATCTTCTGAAACACTGAGAGTCCCCAGCTGTGTTTGTTGTGATGCCGCATCAAAGCCAGAGATGTTGTGGCTTGTTTCTGTTTCAGGTCTTGCCTGAGTGGGTGAAATTCCTAGCGTGCCCTTGACATGCTACCTGAGCATTGTAATGGCAGTTTTTTCTTTCTTTGACTACAAGCAGAGAACACACTGCAGTCTATCAGAGCAAATAGCACCAAAATCAAAGAATCATGCCCATGGGTTTCTAAATTCAGTGCAGATTTCATGTTCACACTATTATAATCAGTGAATTTCAAATAAGAACCAAGTATAGAAATGTCAAGTCAGATACTACGGCCTAACTTTTAAGAGAGTTTACTAAAGTTCTTAAACTCATGCTTTTTACGTGTGATGCACAGCAGACATAGTAGAATAAATCAGTCATGTACCACTGAGGTTTCTCAGTAGGAACAATAAGCAACTCCTCAATCACACCCTCCTCTACACATGGAGACAAGCAATGTCAAGCTCTCTTCCCAGCTGAGGCTGCGAGGATCCCCTCTGCCATGAAGATACCGAGATACTGGGACAGCAGAGTTCCCACCATGTTTCTTACATAACTCGATTGCCAGAATGCCTCACATTCAAAACCATAACCAAACCCACCTCTTGAGGGGAACACAATGTCTATCACCATGCTTAGGGCTGGCACAGCAGATCTCAGTGGGAAAAAACTGTGTTCTACACTGACAGTGTTGCTTTTCTGCTCTGTTGCTTAGAGTTCCTCTGCCAGCCTCCTGCCTACCCTGAGACACCCCACACAAATAGGCACGGTTCAGCTCAGGAAAGATGGATGGAAACAGAGCATGCAATACAGCTGGAAACCATCTGCTCTCTGGACTTAGCTGTAGGCAATAGGATCTACGGATTTGTAAGCACGTGTTGCTGCAAGCACAGAACAAGCAATTGTGTCTGCTGTGAGGTTGAAGCTGTGCATGGGAATAATAAAGTAAATGTAGAGGCAGAGAGAGAAGTAACTCCAGGATTTGTGGAAGCAGTACCTAGAGCATGGGTCCCCACAGATGTGTAGCAATGCCCTGACCTAGTGCTTCTCTCTGGCCAGTGAGTATCTTACTGTTACATGTAGAATAAAGGACATTTAACAGCATGGGTTGAAGCTGAAAATGCTTCTTAGTCTGTGTCCCTCTGCCAAAGGGGGCAGAGGATCACCAATTCTGTGGATTCACATAGGATTTAGGCAGTTAGGAGGCAGACCTCAATAAATCTTTAGATGCCAACACAACTTTACCGCTTAAAACCTGACTGACACCTCTGATCAGAGAGGACAACTGCTAGCTCTTGCATGATTGAGGATTTGATGTTTGTAGAGGTCATTAACAGAGGCTAAAGGTAAATGCACTAAGGTTCTGCTCTACTGCTAAGGAGATACAGGAGACGTGCTCCAGCTGGGTAGCTCCCAAAAGTGGTGCTTGAAGCCAGTGTGGATCCTTGGCCCATCACTGAAATCCCACGCAGACCTGCCCTAATGGTGAAGCTCTGCAGCCTGGGTGAAAGCTGCTGCCTGGGGAGGTGATTTGTCCCTGCCCTTAACCTGTGAGATGTACTCGCAATTCCACCTGCCAGCACCAGATTCACACAACTACATGGTTACTAGGTTGCTTACAGAACTAATGAGAGATAATCCTGGGTATGCTACAGCCTACTTTTATTGGCGGTATGACACAGCTCAGCCTGACCTGATCCGGAAGCCCCACACAGATATACATATATATGTATATATGCTTCAGTTTGAGGAACAAGGGGTTGTTCAAACACAGTATTAAACCCAGTATGGAGTGGGTAAAAATGACTTGTTAATATTCCAAAGGGTCACATGCTGACTGTGTGGACTCATCTTTTCCTGATACCAAAATTATCTCTGAAGGGAATTTGCAGATTGCTCATATGAATGCTGACAGACCTTTTCTCAGCTCTCTGCTCAGGTTTTGATAAGGCCTCTCCTGGGCAGATTTTCCTCCTTTAAGTTTTAAAGGGAACTGTGTAAGGTCTGTATAACACAGTTCCTCAGCTAAACATAAAAATCAAGGGTGTAGGCGAAAGTTGAATGAAACCCTTCCAGTGACATGAGAACATGATTCTGAGTAGCATTTATTTGCTAATGATCCCTTAATGGTTGTCTCTGACAAATAACACAATGAGAGGAACTTAAAAAATGTGTCTGCTGATAGCTATGCCTACTGTGGTGGGAGATACAGATCTGTCTTGCATGAGTCAAAGGTAGGGTATGGCAAACATTACAGCAACAAGTTCTTGGCTTCAGATGCTTCTCGTGGTCTATGGAGAAACACCACTTATGGAAGTGTTGCATTTCATCTGACCCGGCCACTGTAGGAATACAAGCTTTCACAGATCAGGGTGGGGATGGTAAATCTTTTTCTCCTTGCTTTAAAACACAATAGCTGGCTCAGAGGGGCAATCTTCACATTTTTGGTCTGGCTGCATAACATGTTTGGCTGCACAACAGAGCTGTGGTTTTCCTTCCTATTAAAACCAGGATATAATGTATTCAGCTATTACATTCCTTTATTTTTGTTATATAAATGTATAATACCCAGTATTAAAGGAGTAATATGAGAACATTGCAGCATGAAACTGTGTTATTCAGAAACCTTCTCACCAGCGTGAAGGAGAGCTTCCAGCCCTGCCAGTGACCTTGTGCTCCTGTGTGAAGTGCCCAGCTACTACTACCACTGTGCCAAACACAGGGTGCTGTCATAGCTCTAGGGGAGACTGGTAAAAGTGATTCCTCAATCCAGACTCATTTTACATAAAATGTGGGTGTGAGAGATAAACCATGGCTTTAGGCTCCTCAGAGACATGGTCTGGAGGAGCCATTCTCCTCATCTTCCGCCAGTTTGTTTTACAGCATTTTTTATTTTCATGGCTGGTTTGTCAAAGCTAGAAATCATAATTTATAAGCACGGGAGGAGAGGCTGCAGAGCAAACTCCTGTAAACTGAAGGCCTGGTGTCTCTGGACTTTGTAGGCTGGGGTACTTGAAGTGTTTTTTTGAAGTTATCTGCTCCCTCTAGGTCATGAAGGCATTTGCCTACAGGTTTTGTGGAGTCTTTCCAGAGCCTTCATATGATTCTTTTTCCCAGCATCATTTTGGTCTTCAATATTTACAGCAGAGTCAGTTTCTGAGCATAATGTTGGTCATGCATTGTCTTAACAAGGAAAAAAGCAAATGTCACATCTGCTTCTGTTGTTGCTTTCACTGACACAGGCAGCACATTCCCAGACCACAGCACTGGGGCATCAGGGGACAGAGTAACCCTATAGCCCTGTGGCATTGCTATCCATAGTAGCAGGCTGTAAATTTTGGTATGAGTCTGCAAATCTCCAGGACTGAGGCTGGTCAGGCTTGCCCTGTCTGAACTCTCCCTGACCCGCCTGCAGTTCTGGTTTACTTGATTTAACTGGGACAGCAAGTTGTCTAATTGTCCAGGTGTCTGTGGCTAGTATCTTCTGCTTTGTGTGACATGGCCCTGGCTTTAGGTGGATCATAGAATCATAGAATCATTGGGGTTGGAAGGGACCTCAAGAGATCATCGGGTCCAACCCCCCTGCCAAAGCAGCTCCCTAGCTCATATTGCACAGATAGGCGTCCAGACGGTGCTGGAATATCTCCAGAGATGGAGTCTCCACCACCTCCCTGTGCAGCCTGTCCCAGGGCTCTGTCACCCTCACTGTGAGAAAGCTCTTACACATGTTGGTGCAGAACTTCCTGTGCTCCTATTTGCAGCCATTGCCCCTTGTCCTGTCCCCACAGACCAATGAAAAGGGGCTGGCCATTTCCCCCTGCATCCCATACTTAAGTTATTTATAAACATTAATAAGGTCCCCCCTTAGTTTTCTTTTCTCCAGGCTGAACAGTCCCAGCTCACTCAGCCTTTCTTCATAGGGGAGATGCTCCAGGCCCTTAATCATCTTTGTAGCTCTTCTCTGGACTCTCTCCAGGAGGTCCCTGTCTTTTTTATACCAGGGAGCCCAGAACTGGACACAATACTCCAGGTGGGGCCTGACCAGGGCAGAGTAGAGGGGGAGGATCACCTCCTTCGACCTGCTGGCCACACTCCTCCTGATGCACCCCAGGATCTCACTGGCTCTCTTAGCCACCAGGGCACACTGCACATAGTCTGCACTGCCTGAGACATCTACCACTCCAACATTATGGTGTAGTGCAGACAAATACCAACCTGGTGCGACAGCAGATGTCTTGAGAACTAGGACACAGGATGCAATGCAGAGGAGCACAGGCAAGGGATGATAAGACATGGGGCTGTCATCAAAGATCCTCTACCTTTAAACAGTTCCCTAATGGTCAGTTAAGGAAACACAGAGATGAAGCTGGAGAAAAATGGTTTTACTGGTAACAAAGGGAACAAGTAACATATAACATATGTAAAAGGCACCATTCATGGTAAATTTGGATGCAACATGGAGCTGAAAAACAGTGAAGAAGCACCAAAGGTGCAAGAGCATGTTTGCAAAGGATGACCCCAGCTGGATCTTGGGGAGAGGAAGAGGAAACCATCAACATGAACATCATATTCCTCCAGAGACGCACTCAAGGTGCTAGAAAATCACACACCCCCCCCCATGATTTTGATCATCATCAGAATCCGGTCATCAATTTTAGGACCCATTGGAGCAGCAGAAGGGTGAGAGGGAAAGGGAATAGAAAATAATAAGTATATGCATAACAATTTGTAATGGGATTTTGGTTTTGGGAAGCACCCTCTAAGCACAAAAGCCAGGTACACAGAAATTCTGCATGTTCTGAGGTATGACAGTTGGGTTTTTTTCTAAATTTGGAACTGAGGTGCATAGGAATGTGTTTTGAATACTTAGATATTATTTCAATGACTATTCCATGATTTGACAAGGATTCTGTGAAAGCCAGGCATCCAAAAAGGGGTCATTGAGTACAGCTATTAGTTTTATTAACCTCATAAAATATATTCTTGGCACCGTGGAAATACATGGACAATCATTTATATGGCTACTGTAGAGCATCCAGAAATCTCATGTTTTATGTCTGTCTTAACAATTCCTGAATGCATCCAGCTCATGGAAAAGTCCCAATAATCACAAAGTCCTATGGATTTCTGTTGTATTCAGGAGCCATGGTGCTAAGGTTTTAGTGCAAGACTGCTCCTGAGATGTTTTCTGGAAATACCATCAGTGGTTTAAAGTCTACGAGCATTCAGAGGCAGTGTGGGTAAAAGGAAGACTTTCTGCCCAGAGCTATCAACCCAGCCGTAAATTTGTCTCCAGCAGCTTCATTTCAGTGAGAACTGCTGAGAGAAGGGTTTGTGAAATCAGTTTTAGTTATCTCAATGAGATGATGAAGGGATAACCCCCCCTTGCATAGCCAGTAGAGATACTCATGCCGTTTTCAGTGTTGAAAGTTGTGATTTGGCATTTGCCTTTTGAGCTGAGTTTTAAGGCAATTTCAGCCAAGCAGCCACTGATGTTACAACTGGGATATTTTGTCAGTCTGAAACCTGATAAACATTGAATGTCCACACTATGACTGCATTTCTGAGGTTTTCGATCCCCAAACCCTTGGAAGTTAAAACCAGAGCTGAAATCCAGTCCAGTACTGCAGATGTGTTGTACACTGTCACTCTTACCTCACAGGCCAGGCAGACTGATGAGAAGTGAAATTGGTTGCTGCAATTAGCAAGAGGTCAGTGCTTGTGAAACAACTGCACCATCTTAACATCAGGGGTTTGTAGATTTTAGGGTTTAGCTTTCTGTATAATGAATAACTGAGCAGAAAGTAATGCAGTTTCTTTTGTCTTCCCTCTCTTTCACTCTCATCATTTCATGGGTCTCATTTATAAGTACTGGTTCTTTAAAAAATGTTAATATGGGATTTTCTTCCAAGAAAAAGGTTAAAATATAAACCCAGGTAGTCTACTGGTCACATAACAAGGCTATGTGGGACAGTGATGCATCTTACATCTCCTGAAGGGGAAAGTGCCATTAGAGCCAGAGACTGGAAGAGAGGGTGTCAAGATCCTATTGATCAGATTCATCTCACTCCATAGCCTGTCCGTACATTGGAGTCTTCCCTTTGCGTATATCTGACTTTTGTCTGTCAAATACAGTATATGCATAAACATAGTTCTGAATATTGGGGAAAAATAGAAAAAATTCAGACACATATGAGCCCATCACTGAGTAATGTTCTGCTCTAGCTGGAAGGAAGTGGTGGATGTAGCAGTTCAGCAACAGGCTATTCAGAGAAACACTGACGGTCGAGCGTCAGGTTGCAGCCCTGCTTTTCACAGAGCCTTGCACTTGAAGAGTGAAATAACCCAACCTGCAGTTCGTCTCTGTCCTGCACATCATGTGCCTGGGAGTGTGACTGCTGAGGCTGCCACGGACAAGGCAGCCAAGCCATCAAGGGCTGTATGTGTGCTGGCAGCAGAGGCTGCTGCCAGCCCGTGGGTCTGCTGGCGTGTGCCAGTAGCACTTAGCACAAGCATCTGATGAAGAGCCTTTTCTTATC
Source organism: Zapornia atra (assembly GCA_013400835.1). Taxonomy (NCBI): domain Eukaryota; kingdom Metazoa; phylum Chordata; class Aves; order Gruiformes; family Rallidae; genus Zapornia; species Zapornia atra. The sequence continues at coordinate 87,654 of VZTU01024509.1, read as the reverse complement.
CCCCCCGCCCCCCCCCCTCCCCGAATATGCAGCGATCTGCAGTGGAATAAATTAATCCTCCAGTACAAAATCACTACTAGAAGGAGAACCTAATTTCTCCACAGGTGAGGCAGAGCCCTCAGAACTAATTAGCAGGGAACAAGCTGTACTGCTAATCCTCCACTTTCCCTTTCCTGGGCCAGGGAAAGCAAAAAAGATTCAGAGCCCTATTAAAACCAAAAGTCATTGTAGGGAGCAAACCTTTTAACATAGAAAATGGGAGGCTTTAGTGGAAATAAAACCTTTTATGTTTTGGTTTTCTGCCACCCTGCAGTGCACATGGCAAGACTGTTATCTCCCACACGTTTCCTGGGGCTCTGCAGGGCCCCCAGTGACTCAGAGCAGAGGCTGCAGATCTTCCTCAGACACCCTCAGCTGACTGCTGCTTTTGCTGCCTCTGTCCTCAGACAGCCTGAAAATTTTCTGCCCCTCTCAGCGTAACACTGTGTTTACCTTTTCTAAATTCTGGAGAAATCCAGCATTTTAATAGAGATAATATATTACACTCAACAGCTGTTGTCAACGCTGGATTATTAGCAGGTAATAAAAATTTTATGGAAGTGCTTTACAGCACAGTGTCCTAAACCAAAACCATGTTTAAGAGCAGCTCGTGGAACTCTGGAGCTGAGCCAGAAAACTGATGTTACACCACTGATGAATCTGGCCCCTTCACTACTGACCCTGGCTGGCACCGGGTCCTGCTGTCCCTTCTGTGCTAAACCTTAAAGATAAGTTGTAACAGAAATGAGAGGTTTACTAGAGGGAGAACATTCAAGAAAGAGTCTTTTTGTGTTGCTCATTTTAATAGTCACCATATAAAAACCCCAACTTCACATACTTTTTTTCCATTCCCAAGTGAAAAATCCTTAAAAGTCAATGGACAGAAGGCCACCGGGCACAGTTTTAACTGCATCAGTCAACAGGAATTTTGTTGTTGACTTTGCTGAAATAAGGATCTGGGACAGACATCTCCAGGGTGGGCTCCTCAAGTTTAAAATTTTATTATTTTTTTTTAAAGAGTGTACGATTCAGCTTGCACTGAAAGCACAGAGTACGATTCATCTTGAACTGAACTCACAGGTCTAGAACCTTTCTTCCCACAACAGCTTTTCTGCAAGCTAGGGTTTGAAGTAAGTTGCACATTAACTAATAGTTCAACTGAAGGTTAGTAGCAGATCTAGAAGATGAGCAGAGGGGGATGCATAGGTAGAAATGGACATGATGATCTTGAAGGTCTTTTCCAACCGACACCATTCAATGTTAATGGCATCCAGCTTAATTTCAGTTGCTTTAGGGATTATATAGAACAACAAAAATCAATCTGCACAAATCTGCTCTCTAAGATAGCAATTATCTTTGTAGTTTACTGACACACCTGCACAAATCTGGTTTGGACACCATGATAATTTCCTTTACCTTTGAGTGCAAAGGAAAAGAGATGAATGTGAGAAGGGATGGGTATATTTAGACCACAGAACCCCTCTCCAAAATTCCTTTATGAAGCCATGAGTCTCCTCTCACACTGGAGGGTAGCTTTTAGCACAACATCCAGACTTGAAAGAATCATAGTTATGCTGAAAGCACCATATCTGGTGGTTAGCTACATCATGAAGTGATAATTTTCCAGTGTTTAAGAAAAAAAAGCATGCCATTTTATCATTGGAAAGTGTCACAAGCCTTAGCGTTTTGCCTTTGGTCTTGCTAAGCCTTTTCTGTAGGGCTTAGACCTGCCTATTAGCAGAAGTTTTGTTCTAGAGTAGACCAGCTCTGAAAATTTGGAAGGGAAGCTCAGGTAGCATGTGGAAAAAATGTCAGGAAGTGCAGAAAGTGTATTTCCCTCAATGTGTTCTGGCTTGCTTCCTTCCCATGCCTATTTGGTTGCGTGTCTCTGGAGCAGCCTCAGGAAGCACCACTCCTCTAAGTGTGCTCTATGCCAGAGCACAGTGCTGCCACTTCCTTGGACTTGACTGATCTCTTGGTGTCCACTGGACTCACGAAGAAACCTTTCTTACATATTCAAGTTTTACTCAACCAATGTCATATATGTTGTTTTAGGCTAGGGTCTGTGTAACAAAACCAGTCCACTGAAATCAGGCTCAACCTGCAGGGCTAGCAGTGACTTCTGCAGTCCTTACACAAGCTAGATCCCCTTCAGAACAGCACCATAGTACAGCCCAGTGTCCTCCTAGCACTAGGTCTGCCACTTTGACCCATACCAGCACCTTTCCCCGCCACAGGTCTCACTGGGGTTACTGGAACAACAGGAGAATCTCCAGTTGAGCTGATGGGTATGCCATCTGTCATCAGGTCATCAGGCTGCACATATTTGTATATTGTTGCAAGCCTCTTCTGCAGCTGTGTTTCTATCATTAGGACATTTCCTTCAGATGTGGGATGCAGGCTGCTGCTGAGAATTGCAAGTGGGCAATAGTGTCAAGAGACCTTGGCTGGAGTGATAGCCTTTCTTCATCATTTCTGTAGTGGAGTGACCACTTGGGTGATTTGGCTCATTTTCAAATGTTCTCCATGTGTATTGCATACTGAGCCTGAGTACCTGGTTCAGAAGCGGAAGCTCATTGGGCAGTAGATTCAAAATAAAATCAGGTTAGAAACTTAATATAACTTTAGGATGTCATGGCTTTACTTCTGTCTTCCCTCTTGTCTCTGAAGTGCTTCTTTCTGATAGGCTTCTTTCTCAAGCACTTAGCCTGGCACTTTGGAAAAGGGAAGGGGCTTTCTGAATAGGTGACTGAACAGCAACTCTTCCTGAGACAAAAATTAAGTAGCAATTTTTCCTGCTGAACATAATTTCCTCCAGCTGGAGTGAACATGCATCAGAGGGATAAAATTGGATGATTTTAGGATTAAAATAGGCATTGGTAATAGAGGAAAGAAGAAATTGGAAGACTTAGGGAGATTAAAGGGAGAGGTATTCTTTCAGACAACAGAAATAGGCTGCTTATGTGTGAAGGCCATGTCACTTGTAGAAAGCATGCTAAAGACATGGGGTTTAGTCTGCAGCAGAGGAGAAGAAAGGAGTTGAACCTGTTCCTGTCTCTGAGAGGTGAACAGCCTCTACCCAGGGAAGTTGATGCTTGTTTTATGCAGCAGCTGTTTAAATTCAAAATACAGAGAGGTTCCTCAGATCCTGGACCAGAACATGGGCATGCCTAACCCCCAGCTCGACCACACTTGTCCATCTGTCTCTGCCTTGGCTACCCAGCCCCATGGTTTCACAGAGGCTGGGAAAGTCCCTTTTGCATCACATGCCTCAGAGCTGGCTCTTGGGGGCCCTTTTGAGAGATTGGGGTGTGATGTCTTTAAGGAGTAAGGGGAAACTCAGCCTCACGCTGTGGCATGTGGGGCTCCTGCTGTAGGTGAAGGACTGAGCAATATAGTTACCTAAGCAAGCTTTAAAAAAATCAGTCTGAGGCAGAATTACTTACCGGAGAGGAAGAAGGCTGCAGCCATCTGCCTTTGGGAGAGGGCTCTCATGCTGCACCCTAGAAACAACTCCTGAACCCCTACATTTTCAGACATATCCAGAGGTATCTTTGCCATATCTGCAAGGTTAGCTTAAGGCACCTCTTGCTCAGCAACCAGAGGTTATTTCAGCTGTAATATGTGCCTCTGGTGACCTCAGACTGGGTGCTGCAGCGGTGCCTCTTCTGTGCTGGAGCCACGTAGGAGGCTTCAGTCAAAAGCCCATTTGAGTCAATAGCCAGACTCAATTAATGGGATTCAGCTGACTAGATGTACATCTGAGCTATTCCCTTTATAGTCATTGACAAGAATAGGTACAGCTAAGCTATGATCCATTTCCATCTTAAAGGAGACAGCTAAAATGTCAGACAAATTGGGTTCTAAAAGTACCATTTCCACTGTCTGTATAGGGAGACCAGACTGAACCACCCAGATACACATGTCCACAGGGTTGACCTCTGAAATAAGGTGAGAGATGAGTCCTACCCCTAAAGACTTGACAGATAGCAGAGCACCCTCCAGCTGTAGTACCAAGGGAGCTTTTGTGCCTAGATCAACAACACACTGTAAAACACAGATCAGGGAGCTAGAGCAGGTGGTGATAATGTTGTAACACAGGGAGCATGCCTTACCCCAAATTAGGCAAACCATGCTGTGGGGAATAGAGCCTAGTGACAGGGCAGATGGACAGCCCAATCTCTAACAGGGGTCAGTGGCCTCAAAATCTGTCCAGTGTCATTAGATACAAAAGCTTGAACAGTCCCTTCTTGAAGGAATACCTGTCAGAGGTGTATAATGTGGTTTTTTTATGCAGATACCAATGGGGTAGGTAGATTTGCCCTGAGGAGTCCCAGTCTGATGGGGGAGTGGGCACTTGGCAGAGGGCACTTCTCAGACACTGCACTGAAAGGATTAGCTAGTGCATTCACTGCTGACTGGAGTGACAATTAGAGGACAGGTGTTGTCCCTCAACTCATGGTACTTCCCTATCATTTGAGAGCCTAGAAGTACTCCCAGTTCCTCCCCACCACCATTTCATTAGTTATTATTGATATCTGCATTTTCATTTTTAGAGAGACATCTAAACGCTTCTAAAAAACCCAGTGCTGACTGCATGTTGATTGCTGTCTAGCTCAACTGTGCTCATTATCCCTGAAGATCTCAAGGGATTTGTGTGATTTCACATTCCCAGTAAGAGGTTCCTCTGAGGCTGACTTGAGCTCTTCTCCCAACAAAAGAAAGTCCCAGCGAAGGCTCAGTGGGAGATGACTGCATCACAGCTTCTTCCAGCTTCTTCTTCCCCTGTGGAGCTTTGGGTAATAGTTCTTAAAACAAATTCATTTTTGTTCACTTCCAGGGGGGATGATGTATGGGATTTGGCATCATTTGACAATGGCCCATTGTGGAGCCTTGCAAGGCAGGCACTTATTCCTGAACTTTCCTTTTCTGCATGAATTGTGAGCTGTTTCCTTCCAATTTACCATTTTCTTCTTGGCCTCTACTCAAGACAATTTTAAAAATGGTTTTTTTCACCAAAAAAGAATTTGTCTTGAACAACTCAAGCTGTATTAGCAGTTATGACCCGGATACATATGCTCAGTAAATAATAGGATATTAAAATAAAAACCAACACCACATTTGGGTGTAAAGGAGTTTGAGAATGAGAATGTCAATTGGAGAATCATAAACATGATCTTGATGTCATCTAATTTCACTGTTATTTGGCATCCTTAAAGACTGCAGATCAGCAGCAAGATTGCTAGCCTTAAAGACCACTGGAGTCACCATCCTGGGTCTTGGCCTTCCATTTCTTCTTGATTTGACAAATAGCCCTGCTAAACCCTTCAAAAGAAAGTACATAACATTCCTTAGTAGATAGGAGCAGCATAACCTGCCCCACCAAAAAAGCTTATCCTTATCTCTGGTGCTTGGAGATCCATTTCAGCCCCAAAACTCAAGTAACTGCCTCCCTTCCAAAAATCAGTTAGGAGCAGCCGTGGTCACTGATGGCTCTTTAATGGGAAAAACACCTGCATGCTGGTTTCTTCATTTTGCCTGTTGAAGCAATTATAGGATAATATCACAGACAACACCCTGGTTGCAGCCAAGGGGTGGAAAGGAATTAATTCAATTGCTTAGTAGGGTTTTTTTTTCCCCTCTCCTCTTACTTTAATTACTTTGCATGGTTCTTTCATGTTATCCTTGTTAATTGTGATTAATTGGCCATGAGTATATAAACTTTTTGTAAACCTGTACAAGTAGAATCAAGTTGAGCAACATAAATATTCAGCTGGAACAGCAGACTTCTGGGAAAGTGGAAAATGGATCCCATTGCTTACTTTTTCTGAAGCTGCTCCTCAGCGAGCTAGGTGGCTTTTCCCCTTCATGTTCATGGGGGGCAGGGTACGTGCTGTAGCCCTTTCTAATATCCTCTCCATCTCCCACATTGCCAATCTGTCTTGTGGTGGTAGCAGCACATTGTGACTCTTCGACACCACCCAGATGTTTCTTGTAACTCTATGTAGCTTATCCCTCCTGGGGTGTGGACAAATTAGCCCTTATATGCTTGGGCCCAAAACTTCCAATTTTGCTTACAGTTCCTAGGAGCCTGGCTGTCTTACAACAGCTTTTCATTTCTGAAATTCTTGTTGACTTCAGCCTTTCTCCTTTAACAGATTGGTATTTATATAAGCTTTTATTTAAGACCACATGCAGTAGAGAAATGGGCTTCAAATCAGGCAAGAAAGGTGTCATGTTCCCAGTTTGGAAAGGATTGATCTATTCATTGCTCATTCACTTTAATTCCCATCTGGATCTACACCCCCATATGCAAAGCTGTAAGCAAGGCTACATCTGCAAGTGAGGACAGGACATACCCTAAAGCACTGGCTTGTACCATGCATACTGTGCCATCACTGGCATAGCTCTGGCCATGGTTTTAATCCATGATGGACAACACTATCCCAGAAAACCCTTTGGGGTAGCATAGGCCAGCAGTCTGGGAGGGGCGAATTTATTTGAGGAGAGGAATGGAAGGGAGAAAGGAAGAGAGTTTGGATGTATGGATGTGAAGCAAGCAGTGCTGCTGAATCTCCATGCCTGCAAAGTGGAGCTGGCATGTTTTATTGAGCAGTGCAGATGTGAACGAGGTCCAGAGGCTGAAGCCAGGCAGGGATACCAGGACCATGCCATCACAGGGCTCCAGCAGGGAGAAGGCATCTTGCTTGTCTGCAAGTGAAACTCAAGTAGCTGTTTGAGAGCAGAAATACGACCAACCCGCATGCCATTGTCGGTCACTGAGGCTGAGGTCAGCCACAGCGTTAGTCCAAAGTCCTGAGGTTTGCATGAGAGGGTGGAGAAGCCTCAGTGCGTATATTTATTCCCTTCTTCACATTTTTTACTTCTCAGTAGTCAAATTCATTGTCATTCAGGTCTCAGGAGAGACACTTTCTCAGACATTTTCTGGAAGCAGAAAGAACTCAAGGGTTTAAGCCCCAGTTATCCTTTTACATCTCATCCAGAGGGTGGCGTTATCATTTTGGGAGCTATTTGCATGCCCTACCTTTAAGGCTGAACTGCCTTAGGCCTCCAGTACAGCTGATAGTGAAAGGTGCTGAAAATGGCTTTCCAGAGGATCCTAAATTAGAATTACCCTGGAGGGCCTCCTGTCTCTTTCCATCCAGTACGATTAAATAGACTCTTAATTTTTGCACTCTGAGTTTCACCTAAATTAGATATATGAAGACAGCCCGAGTATCTGTCTCAGGCTGTAAGTGTGGCTTGCTGAACCGCATTGACACCCAGCTCTTGCAATTAAGTTTGTTAATCAACACTGGTTAGGAAAGCAAAGCTGCTGAGGAGGGGGGGGGGAGAAAACGATATGGCAGGTCATCCTGGTTCTGTTGCCTAAGGCATCTGCTCACATTTTAAGTGCGAACCAGATGCACACCACATGTGGGAAGGCCATGGGAAGGCATCTTGGTCCTGCTTTCAGTTTTTGGATCATTCTTAAAGAAAACAAGGAAGTAAAAATGGTGTCTAAGCAAAAGATAACATTTTCTATAGAAATATAAGCGTGTAGCTAAAGAAAACTAGTCTTACAGCTGTATGGATACTGTAATCTTTACTGATACCTCCGCATGCTAATTTAAAAACAAGAAATCCTTGGTCAGAAACGAATGTAGTTCACAGAAATCTGAAATGGGAATTCTAATGTTCTGTTTGATTTTCTTTATTTTTCATCTTACTGAAAGTTTCAGTCTTGAGAGCTGTGTCAGCAGGGTTTTTTGTTTTGTATTCTTTAAGGTGCTGGCAGGAACATGCTACCTCTGTGTCTCTATTCAACATTTACTTGTCTTGCACTGGGTTTGTGTGTTTAGGGGACAGATTAGAGATGTGGTTGGTTTGTAGCTGATTTGGAGGCCTGGTTTGCTTTGTGAGACCCAAACTCTTCTGGGCTCACTGAGATCTACTCTTCTTAGCTCTCACTTCGTTTCAATGGTCTAAGTGCATCAGGATATGGAAAAGATGTCTTTTCTCCAACTTGTATCTTTCCCAGTGAGGAATAAAGTTATCTGTTAGTGAAGAGCCATGTTACCCTAGGTCCATTCCTAGAAAGCCAGAGCTGTTGGCTTCCCAACAGTTGGATTGTACATCTGGAACACAGTGAGGGACAGGACCAATTTGTTTGTGCATGTGGCTGTGCAAATAAGTGCACTGATGCCTCAGGCATGTCGCAGGTGGTAGCTAAGGCTTCCGAAAGTCCAGCTTAGCGAATCTGAGAATAAGAAGTCTTGGATTCAGAAACAGAAAATCACAGCTTGGAAGTTGGCATGGAATCAGAACATGGTTTGGGAAACTGTAAAATAAGAAAAACCTTTGTGCTGTTTCCAGTGGTAGTAGACTGTTAAGAAGGCACTTGAAGTGTCCCCAAGCTTCTTAACTGAGTTGCTTCCCATGCAGCAGCACTCTCAGCATGCTATTCTCTGTGAGATGGTGCCTGATATGAGTCTTCCTTATCTTTCAGGAGCTGTTTGCCAGTGTTAAGGAATCTGTAGCTAAAGTGCTAATTAACCAGAAACAAAATGGGGGATTGATAAAATATCTGCCCATTGTTACTTTGACAATTTCACATTCCTACTTTGTCCCTCAGTCTTCCCTAAACCTGCTTTTTATTCTCATCAAGGGGGTAATAATTTTGGCTGGTGTTTGCATTCAAACTAGGCTGATATGCACTGGGCAAGTGTCATACTGGCTTTTTCTTCACGTGTCAGATTCACTGTTTGCATAGCAGAACCCACTGGTTGAGTTTTGACTTAGTAAGAGGTGGTGTTTTGTTTTGTTTTCATGTCAGTGAGTGGTGTCACCTTAATATAAATATCATCTTCAAAACACTGATTGTTCCTTTACCAAAACTGCAGCTAGACAGAAGGACTGTGACTAACAACACTTACACTAGCCCTGCTAACAGCTGTCCAGAGAAATCACAGAATCATAAATATCTCAGGTTAGAAGGAACCTATAATGAACATCAAGTCCAACCCCTTGATCCTTGCAGGGCTACCTAAAACTAAACCATATGACATCATTCAGACGCTCCTTGACCTCTGAGAGGCTTGGTGCCATGACCACTTCCGTGAGGAGCCTATTTCAGTGAAGAACCTTTTCCTGATGACCAGTCTGAACTTCCCCTGATGCAGCTTCATTCCATTTCCTTGTGTCCTATCACTGATGACCAGAGAGGAGATCAACACCTCCCCCTCTGCTCCCTCCCTTGAGGAAGTTGTAGGCTGTGATGAGGTCACTCCTCAGCCTTCTCTTCTCCAAGTGGGACAAGCCAACTGACCTCAGCCTCTGGTCATAGCTCTTACCCTTGAAATAGTCTACCAGTGCCAAACCTACTCCCACCTCGTTGAGGTATTCTGAACCTCCACATCCACAAAGCTAACAGCATCCAGCACCATTCACCCATTCCATCTTAGTGCCAACACCAGTTCAGCAATACATACATTTTGGATGGTAATTAATAAACTGCTCTTGGTTGCAGGAACAGTCACCAGAGGTCAGGCATTTATAACACACTTTTCCTCATGTTTCGTGCACTTACTGCAGATCTAGGATGCTTTTTTTCTTTCTGTGTGACCTCATGTCAAATATATTTTGGGGCATTAATGCCCTATGGCTTAATTAGTATGGCTGCTTCTCTTTTTCCCTGGGGCCTGGCTGAGGAGTGACCTGACAGGGCAGCGTGTCACATCTGGAAAATTAATTCCCAGCCATTTCCTCCCTCATCAGTCATCATTTGCTTACTGCCCTCAGACCTGATAATTATACAAGTAACTCAGGTAGGACTTGCTAATGAAGGACCATAGTGTCTTTGTTCTTATTACTGGCTGCAGAGTCTGGGTCCATCTAAGCTCAGCTGCTGTGAAGTTAGACATTCAGCCCAAGCCAGTCATCGTTTTCTGCCTCTGTGATCAACAGAGAGAGGGAGAGAATCTGATCTCAGAGTAACTCATCACATCCAAAACAAGACATCTAAAATTGTCAGGTATTAAGCAAATAATTCCAGAAGTTGATTCCATCTTTGATATTATTAGCATATAGCTTTATTTTTTTGCCAGCTAAAGCTAGCTCCCATTAATCTCTCCTAAATGTAGGCAGTTCTTGCCCAGGAAAATGTGCGTCTTCTTTCTCACCTAGCTTGCTCCTGGTAAAGGCTCACTGTAAATACTTACCAAGGAAGGGACAGAGAGGGTAGTCACAGCTGGCAGATCGTTATAAGACATACAGCTCTGGGGTCTGTTGTCTGCTGCTTGGGTGACAGGGAGGTGAGAATTGCATAGTGGTATGAGCTAAGGAAACAAATATGAGCTGCTCTAGACTCCACCACAGCATTACCTACAAGGAAGCTCTGAAATCTAATGCTTTGTTAACTTTTAAGTCATATTAAAGCATTTGTATTTAACCTTCTATACAAAAATGCTTGTAGTTTAATTAGTCATACAATTGTGAATGGCTATTTGATACTAACAGGAGACTGTGAGAGCGCAGTGGTGTGCTGGTTACCACAGGCTGGCCCCACGCTCACCCTCATCATGGCAAGATCATCTCACTACTTAAGCCTTGAAGACATGCAGTAAAGGTGTGGAAGCAGAAAAGCCCCACAATTAGAGCAACATAGCATTTTACTGCACTTTTTATTGGCACAGACACTTTGCAGAGTAACAGCATGGATCGACCAATGTTTAGTAGCCAGGAGTGGAACAGGACTGGTAAGATTAAAATGATCTGCAGAGGGTTTTTGTTTGAAATTGAGTGGAAGTGTGTTGGTTAAGCCTGTGACGGTGAGGGGAAGCAGCAAGCAATCTTGGGGAACAGTCACAAAGAAGAGAAAGACTCTTTACAATAGTAGTACATTGTGGCTTTTTTTGTCCTGTACAGCTGCATCTGGTGCCTTCTCGAGTATTTGCCGAGTGTAACTGTGTTTATTTCTAGAGAAGGCAGATGAGCTCCAGCATGTTCAGTGTGGGAGGATGTGGGTTTGCTGCCCTGCTGCCCATGCCACCGCAGACCTGGAGGTGATGTACTCCAGTGCACGGGGCAACCCCATCCACTGTTGCAGCCCAGCTCTGACCCGGGTACCCACCTGCCCTGTCACCCTTGCAGCAGCGATGTCAGTGTTGGCCGAGGTGAAGAGGGCGCTCCTGGGCTGTTAGTAGTTGAACATGCCAGAAATTTGTGTCTGTTCCCCCAGCACTGCACTTTCATATGCAGTACAACAAACAGAGTTTCCTTCCTCACAAGTCCCACTAGTGCTTTGTCTAAAATACGCTTGGTTTTGCCTCATGACAGCACTGCTGTGCTTTTCTTTTGTCTTGTATCTGGGATCAAACATGCATTTTGCTGTGCAAACTGCTAGGCAGCCTCTCAAGTCTTCAGTAAATTTCCAGGGCACAGTTGGTGTCAGTGACACCCAACTTAGTGGCTGTGCTCCTGTTTTGCTCAATCACCACTGCCCAATGCTGCCTCTGAGGAGTCAGGTAGAGAGAAGCCTTCACTCCCAACCATCTCCATCACCATCTCCACCCCTGTGCCCTCACATAGCTGTAGAGGTGTTGGACCACTGCCTGCTCCCAGCATGAGCCCTGGCAGCCACCACTGATGCTGAGTACTCTGTGCCTGAAGAAGGCAGCTAATAGTAGGTGGTGCCTAGGGATAGGGTGGAAGGTTACAAACTTACTCATTTTACAGTCCAACCTGTTTAATATGCTCCAGCAGCTAAAAATCTAAGGCTACAGCCTTCCCAGTGAATTGAGCGGTGGCAGAAACCGTACCTGGGCAGGGACACAACTGGCATTGCTCCGGAGAGGCCGGGCAGTGCCTTTGTCACACATCTGGGAGCAGGATAGGAGCTCACCCCACAACCATCCCCAACAGCCACCTTGATTGCATGTGGCTGCAGTTTCAAATGCTGGAAGTTTAACGTGGTGGCACAACTGCTCCACACCAGCCGGCGGTAGCACTTCACATTTAGTATGCTGGTGGTATCCGAGTTGGAGCACGTCCTTGCAGCCAGGGTTGGCAGTTGAAGGCCAGCTCCAGCCCTGGACTGTGCACCTATTTCTGCAGGCGAGAGCTGGAGCGTTGCCAGATGCCTGGGGTGGGGGCACAAGCAGAGCCAGCTTCCCACCGTTACCCTGGGCTGTGTGTACACATGGCTTGAGAAATCGCTGACAGCGAACGTGTGATCTTAAAAATGGCGTTTCATTTGCAGCCCAGTTACAAGAAGAAACGCTTCCTTCTTCAGCCGCATGTGCAGTATGCCATAAACTCCACTGAAGGATGCTGCTGACATCTCAGAGAAAAGCAACAGAGTGCTGCACACAAGTTCTGTAAAGAAAATGTTTTATTTAAAGTGTTAAATACCATCACCAGAATGAGTTTGATTTACATTAGTTGGTGTTCATTACAGGCCTAATCTGCCCTTTTTTTTTGTTTGTTTTTTTCTTCCCAACTGTAATTCCTTTTAACTTTTTAAAACGGACTATGTACAAGACAGCAGTGATCACTGGAATAGTGCTATTTACATGACTAAACCATAAGTAGAGTTGCAGACGTGTGAAAATTAAAAAAAATACATTAATTTTTTTTTTAAAATAAATACTGCATAATGACAAGTATGTACAAACCTTCCATGCGTCATGTCCTTGATTTTAAAATTTGAAATAATTTATAGAGGACTATGCATACAAGAACGCGTGAGCACATCTCACAGTATCAGGAAAACAGTTATGTATTTTTGTTTTAATATCCTAGGGGATATTGTAGACTGTGTGTTAGTAGCATTTATTTGCTGCTGGTAGACAGGTGTCTAAATTATTTCCATAAATATAATTTTACCAGTCTGTCCATTAACTTAACAATAATCCGTTATATAAACTCTGAAGACAAGACACAATCTCGATTTATATGATATTGCACAAAGTAAAAGGCATTTTAAGTGATACTGTTATTACTTTCGCCCTCCTATGAGGCATGTACGATTTCTTAATGGGAAACTTCAATAGATTTTCAAATAAAATCAGAGTAATTCTGTGTGGCCTTAAAGGTAAATGCAATGTATATTTCAAAAATTATTGCAAGGTTTCAGTATTAAACCTTAAATAGGTATTAAAGGCATACAAAGACCCAGAAAAAAGGATATTTTTGTTATTAAATGTTAGCCATTGTTACATTCCCTTTAAATAACGTGATTTAATGAGAAGCTCGAACTCGCAGCACCACCAAACGGTAGTTCCTGTCTGCTACAAAAAAACAGGGTTTGAGGATCCATTGGCTGCAGTGAGGGCTCTGGCAATGGTGTCAAACAGCTGTCAGAGTGGTACTGGTCAGGCTTTCTTTAAGGCTATTTTACCAACCAAAGACTGGTATTTCCCAGACTGATGTTACCTAATTATGTCTTTCGCAACGCAAATGTAATTTATGAAAATTGAACTTTACAGCAGAAGAACCGTGTGAATTGGTAACCTTTGTTGCTTTTGCAATCTCAAAAATGTAGTAATTAATTTGGTTTAGTGCAAATAAAAGCATTTAAATTTGTTTCCTAAAAAATCAACCAGGTACTTAATTTTTCCTCTTTCCAAAAACCTTTAAGAAATGATAGTTCAACCTTCGAATGGAAGATGCTGGTGCTGAAAACAAATTTATTGAAGACATCTTACAATGGCCACATGATTCCAGTATTTTGCTGTAGAATTCAATTTGAAGGTGAGAAAAAAATGAAAATAAGTTACCATGCACTGTACAATAAATTGCAAAAAGTTCAAATATCTTCTTTATCAAATACATGCTGAATTACATTAATGTACTCCCAAGCCATGTTGCAAAATCCTTTTCAACATGCTTAAAAAAAAATTAGGTTCTTAAACAATATTTTTTTCAAATAATTCAGAAATGCAGAACAACCTGCAACCCTGAACCAAATATGGGGCGTAAGAGAGTAGTAAGTCAAAAGGTAGCCATTTTGGAATATGATGATCATTCTGGGAGGTAGAAGGGGGGACAAGAGCAAAAGGAAGAAGGGGGACTGGGAGGACAGATAGAGAAACGAGGAGGTAAAATAAGTGTACAATTTGCACATTATGTTGAACTTTACAAGGCTCGTACCTTTTACATTTAAATAAATTTAATATATTACACTTATTTCTTGTCACATAAACAGAATTTTAAATATTTGCTAGAAATTATTTTTTTATTTTTAATATACGTCTGCAAAAATACAGACCATGACTGGTTTAAAGAATGATAAACGTGGTGTGTCTTTGTATCACCCTGTTGCATTCTCTTCCCTTTAAAACCATGCACTAGTGAAATTTATTTTAAAAATAATATAAATTGTTGAAAATGGCTGATTTATTCTTGTTTGTTTTTTTTTTTTTGCAAGTTGCAGCCCCAAGAAAATAATTTAAGTGTTCAGCTAAATCTGTGTCCATGCAAAAAAGTTGCTTTAATTTCATACAGTACAGTATATCCACAGAATTTTATTTTTCAGAGAGTCCATCACATCTGGGGTTTCACTGCATCTATAGCTGGAGGTATGAAGCCTGCCACTTGAACCTTTACAGTATGAAGAGTTTTCAGATCTCACGCAACTGTTTCAAGTGACAGTTGACTTTTCCAGCATCCTTACATTCTTCTTTTCTTCCAATGTCTGCTAATCCACTGGCTTGTAACATGGCTTCAAGGGAGGGTAACTCCATTTCTGTGGCATAACCAAGCTTTGGGAGGGGAGGGCACATAAATAAAGAAACGGGAGCAACAAAACAGATATGCCATTGAAAAGGACTTTTGTTGCATGAAACAGATTGATTCTTTTAGTTTAGTCCATGGCTTCAGATTGGACCAAAACTGAGTGTCCCTGAACTCCAAACCTATCAGTTCTTCATGACTTCAGTCCTTCACCTGAGGGCCTTCTGTAGGGCACAATGTGTGCAACTTCCTTGAGAACACAGGATCGCGTTGCAGCCCTAGAAACAGGCTCAGAAGACACAACATTAAGCATGCAGTGTTACCAGGGTTTGCGACCTGTAATTTGATTTTTTTTGTAACGCTGGTTGCTATGACAACAGTTTCACAGCTGCTATGAGCGAGCATACGAAGGTCCTGTTGAACTTTCAAGAGATGATTGGGAAGCTCTTCTAGTGAGAGGAGCTAAAGTTGGGTCTACTAGAGAAGAAGGAGGGAAGAGTTTGAACCACCCAATCACCATGTTGGACAGGTCCAGTTCATCTAAAAGTATCTGTGCCACTCCCATAAAGGATTTGTGATCCATACGTCCATAGTCTCCCCAAACAATTATCTGTTGGCAAAGAAAATAAAAGAGAAAAATTTTAGAAAAAATTGATGAGAGCTTCTGTCTTATCTGTTGCATGTCTCTTCTTATTTAATTATAGCAAGGAATGAAATAATTGACTGCTGACATAGATTAGTTCTGTGTGTACTAATCACGATACAGTGACAGCAATGACCTGGGCACTAACAGAGCAGTTATCTGTAATGCTGAAGAAAGCCCAGTGAGGGAAGGAGCCTATACATACAGTAGAAGCAAAATCATCTGTGGCTTAACTTTTGCTCAGCACTTTCTACTTGCATCAACAATTACCACTGTAGTATTTATCTGCTCAACAAGTATTTGAGCATTTCATGCCAAATGAAGCATGAAGTTTGAAACCGATTCAGAGAAAACTGTACGGGCGATGTTGTGAGATTCAGAAGAATACTGATGCAAGTTACCTGTAAAACTTTTCCTTGGGGACTTTCTTCAAATGATAGAAGTTGCTGATAAAGTGGTTCCAGCGTTTTTCTTGCTACCTTTGTTTTCTTTTTGGCTATGCAGACTCCATTTTCTAATAGATACACCTTTACATATGGTGCTTAGCAGAAAGAAAATAAAGAATGGTAAGTAAAGAAGCTGTCCTGGCTTTTTGCATAACAGATGCACTGTTCTATTGCCATATGATAAAACCGTCCCTTTACTGGGGATGTAATTTATATGAACAAATCTCCACAAGTAATATTAACATTTATTCACATGCAAAGCATCCATGCATTTTCTTTACATTTGTCACTGGTATAATATTTTTCTTCACTTCTTTTTATATGTCTCTTTTGCCATGAAATAATTCAGATTTTGACCTGGAAAAATCAGACATTCCTATATATAGTATCCCTATACTGTACTGTGTGCAAAATAGGCCTGTTAAGTAAATGAATGACTTGCATTGACTTTGGTAAGATTTGGATCAATGCTCCAAATTGTTAATAATTAAAAATCATCTACAAGGTGAAAATCAGTGAGGAAAAGACTGACACAATTTCTATTTTGGCAGAAGAACTTGCTAAAAATACCATTATATTGTCCTTTTCACATGGTGTTATAGGACATCAGATTATAAAATAAGGAGTAAGTATCAAATACTGGTCTACTTTTTGCAGTAGGCACCTATTTCCCCTTCAACCCCAAGATTACTTTATCATATCTTCAGTATATACCTTCTTTTCTACCCCACAACCAAGGATGTATTTGCTATTACTGAAATACTGTTCTGTCTTCTGGTAGCCTGGACACCAGCCCATTTTTTTTTTTACTCCTGAAGTAGGGCTGATTTTTGTATCCCATTTCGATGCATTATGCATTTCAGTGTACAATACTGCAATCACTGATATGAGAATTTTCTGAGTTTACCTACATTGAGCAGTAAAGCCTCAAAAGTTGGGACTTTATGGGATTTTTTTTTTTTTTGTAGAACTCTATTCTTGTTGCTAAGATTTTTCTTCCTTACCTGGCAGTGTCTTTGAACCTGGTTTTACAACAAGGCCACGGGCTCGGATTATTTCTACTTCCAGTTGTCCTTTCTTGTCCATCATTCCTACCTGGATATCTCCTAGATAACAAAAAGGAATCCTGGAATTGTTAATTCAGAAATAATATATGAAAAGCTACAGGAATTTCTAGGATGAATACATGACTTGCATCATCTGCACTCCACCATGAAATATGATCCAGATTTTAACTCTACTAAAGAATTTGGTACTTGTCCTCTTCACTGCTACTTACATTAGTAAAGAATTAAAAACCCTGCAATAACATTTTGTCTCCCATTTCCCATGCCCCTATCACTTAAAATTATTTTTTTTGTCTTAAGAATTTCAGATTTTAAAAAGCAGCAAAGGGATTAGTACAAAGCAGCTCTGTAAAATTTCTTGAAATCTCTTTGCCCTCTGTAAAATTTTCTCTCTGTAAAATTTTTGAAATCTCCTCTCATTTAAGACAGCTTGTGAATATGAAAAGATCTGCAAGCACAGTCAGAATGAGGTTATAGTTTTGCTCTTAACTGAGTTGTTCAAAACCACATGGGAAATCCATATTTAAAGACTCAGAATCTAGATAATTTCTGTGTTCTAATTACCAGACTCAGTAGATTATATCGTATCTATAGGACATAAATGCTTACCCATTGATGGTGTTGCCAAAGTCTGTCGTCCTACAAGCTGGGCAGGACCAAGTCCATCCAGAAAATCACTGAACTGGCTGTCTGCAGCCAACCTCACACCGGGGAAAATTAAACTAAAAAATAATGAAAAAAAAACAGCACTTGAATTTTCCCTTTTTTGTTTTCTAGATGTTTTCTGTGTAGCATTTATGGATTTGGAACTACTGTTAACAAGGAACTTATTTACGCTGAGAAGGTCACAAATCGGTTACTGTGATTTTCAAACCTTCGGTGTTCAACAAACAGTGATTCAGCCTCCAGCATTTAAACAAACAGGTGAGGGAAGCATGAATCCTCACTAAATCTAATTTCCACAGTGATATATTTCCATCATGCTCTTTTCCCAATATATTAAAGACCACCGTTAATTACTGTAGCGTTCATACCAGAGCAGTTCAGCAGGATACAGGCCCTTACCAGTAACTTAGTTACATGAAAGTAAAATTGTTCCCGTTTCTCAGTCAAAGTGAACTTAATGGCTGAATGTAAAACGTGTCCAGTGAAATTATTACATTAGGCTGGTCACTATTTTTTAAATCACCTTTTAAAATCAGCTTCAGCATTATAAACACTTTGTTTAAAATGTCTCTGAGAAAGACATCTATTCAATAATGGAACTGAAATCCGTTGTGGCAAATGACCAAAGTAACTTAAAATTCAAATCCTTGCCATGAATTATCTGTGACCCTTTACAAGGCAACACGAACTAATGAGATTTGTAATGACCAACCATAAATAAATGTCCATCTCAAGTGCATATAATGCATCAACTTGGACATGTAAGATCTATTATCCAGTATAGGTGTATCATCCAGTGCTCTGAATACCGCTAATAAATCTATCCACAATAAGATTCTTCTGGGCAATGTCTTGGACATAGCACTCAGAAGTCTTTAAACTGGGCTTTTATGAAAAGCATGATACATCACTGTCTCATAGTTCTGCCCAGATCATTTCTTTGGGATCAATTTAGCAGAAACTTCGAAAAACTCTTGAGCCCAATGAATGACACCTGGAAATGCTCTGGAAATCCTTTGCCCTGCAAAGCACAGATGTATACAAGGAGTTTTCAGAAGAGAACTGCTTTACCCAGTGCACTGTGTCTGCTTTTCCTCCAGCCACACTGCATGCTGGTGCTCTCACCTACCGAGTACCTTTCTCATGGCATGACAGAAATGATCTTCATCCTTCCTGCACCAGCAATGGCAGACTCTTTTGGTCACAGGGGAAGTCTTAGGCTTTGTCCATCAGTGACACTAGCTTGTGAGGGAATTCTGACCAAACAGGGCCTACAGCGCTCACCGTGCTTTTGCCTAACCACCAGTGCCATGGAGAAACATCAGGTAACCACCGTGAAAACTGCTGCTTACTTTCCCTCGGAGCTGTAGCTGTTCATACTCCCATCTGTTGACTCCCGGCTGGCCTGACGGGTCATCCAGTTCCTCATCTCCACAGCCAGCCCTGTCTCAGTGCTCCTCTGGACGGTGCTCCGCAGCTTCTTGCCCCCTGCTTCTGTAGAGACAAAAGAGAAGGTCTCGTCGCACCACGCTGTCGCAGATGGATGGCCTGGTGGGGCACGGCTGCGGGCAGCACACCGCCACTCCACGTGGCAGAGAGAGTCGAAGCCAGAAACTAATGACTCGTACCAAAGCGCCATTTTAAAATAACTGGGTTTCTTTAATAATAGGCAAGCAGTATCATCAATCTCTTTTGCAGGACCATAGTTCTGTCACCACCGGCTTTCCAAGGGCAGACAGCATACGCAAAACACAAGTCTGCCCACAGAGTTAACCAGATTTACAGCATCCATAGTCTAGTGTGTTTAAAATATGTTTTCTCTGGATGAATACATCTCTCCTAGGAAATATGTTTTCTCTGGATGAATACATCCCTCCTTGGAATTCAATTAAAATGTTACCAGTATGTCAAAACCTGCAGTGTCTGAGGAATGTTCTAATTCAGATGAATTATTTGATTTAAAAACATTTGGCCATTATCTGCTAAATCAAGTTAGATATCCATTAGTGAGGACAGTAAACAACAAATCAAGAACCCTTCCCATTCCTTCTTCTCTGTTCACACTCTTCTGCTTTCACTCAGTGCTTTAACTCAGCATCTAAAAAATACAGTATTGATTTATGAATAATGTGGAACTTTATTGCCACCTCTGTACCGTCTTGCCTAGTTTGATTTAGTTGTAAAAGCAGCAGTGACAGATACCTGGGTATCAGACAATGGAAGAAGTGCTCAAAACTTAATACAGTAGCATTTTAATTCAGGAATTTTGATCAAGACCTTCACTAGAAGACATAATGAAAGTGCCACCAAAAAAAAAAACCAAACTACTGAGCGGGAATGAGGCCTCATTTTTTTTTTTTTCATGAATGAGACAGTGACTCCCTGTCATTTCTGATTTTAAATGCTGCTCCCTGCAATGGTATATGGAATTCTGCATTCCAAGTTCTTTTATCTGTTCAGTGGATAAAACCCCTATTTCAGCACAGCGATGTGCGATCTCTTGAGAATATAGAAGAGAAATACCTCTAAATGTACATGACACCAAATGATACCAGAGTATCATTTGAGTAATATCCAAGATCCTAGGATATCTAAGGACTTGCCCTCTCCTGCAGTGGTCTGTAGCCTCTACTACCCTTTCACCACCTCTGGCTCATCCCACACCAGCTGGCAGAACTACTAGACCTGTGTGGTTGGTGAAGCTCTCCGGATCTGAGAAGGGAAATGAACAAGGGAGGAGCTTGTCCTGGGATAAGGACCCTCACACCCTGAGGAAGACACGTGAGCACAGCAACTGGCTTACAGTAAGAGGACTGGCACCCTCGGACAGAGAATAGAAGGATGTTGATTTCAATGTCCCTACTCAGTGTCCCACTGTCCTACAGGCTGCAGTATGGGTTTATGTCTCCCAGGACCATACCCCAGGCCCTCCAGTCGGGGGAATATCAGGTCAGATAGAGAACACAGGAATTTTAGTGGAGTGGGAAACAGATATCCAAACCAACTTGAGAACACACTGGCCCTTTGTCAAGAATGATTTGGTAACATTGCAATATTTAGCAGTAGTGAGATGTTTCTATAGCACTATCACGAATGATTCAAATTATATTGCTTCTTACAAGCCTTCTATGCGTTCTTTAATATCATAACTTTTAATCAGTATATAAAAAAATAAGAATAATAATTTTGCTCTAAAACTTCAGCTGCCCACATGAATTAAGTATCCAACAGCATGAAATAAATTTTTTACTATGTCAAAACTACTTCTGAAAACACCCATCAATATCTGGTACAATAGATACAAATAAAGCAGATACAAGGCTAACATGACTTATGAAAAATGAAGGGCAGAAGTCAACAATTTCATTTCTATTGGGTTATGCTGTTCCAAGTGTCTGCTGGTTTTATTATTTATATTAAACTAATGAAAGCTGGCAGATGACTTCCAACACAGGTCTAGAGTTGTTCTAAAATCCAATCACTCACATGAAAGAAATACTTCCAGAAAACTGCCAGGAAAAAAGAAAAAAAGTACTACAGTTTTGTAGAAAAGGCACATAGTGTGTCATAGTTCCATATGAAAAGGCACACAACTCCTGAAGCTCCATGCTCTTTTCACCAAACTGTTGTCACGGGATATTACTCTTCCATTGTATGAGCTCCTTTGATTAGCAAACCTTAATTTTTGTTCAGCCTTACTGAATGATGCTCCTTCTCAGTTCACTGTTGCAAACAGGAATTCTCTTATGCAAATCTAACACTTCCATCCTGCACGATTCTTCAATCCTTTAGTATTTTTCAAAGATTTGGGGTTTGGGATAAGTATAAGTTTGAATATGTAATATTTAAAGGAGTGTATAGTAACTTTTAGTAATTAGTAAGACAGAAGTTTTTTCTGAATTAGAATTCTAAGTATGTATGCCTTTCCTCTAGCAGGGCATTCACACAAAAAAATCAGCACAACTTTTGTGCATCAATTTACTGAGGAATCAAGGGAAAAATTGTGCAATTGTTACTCAGGTCTTCACAGAAGCACGTGTGTTTCACCACCTGTTCTTAGCATCCCTCTTAATTGTATTTTTGAGTAGTTTTACTTTCTTGAATTTATTTCAACTGAAATCTGGTTCACATGAAGACAGGTTGACAGCTAAGATGATACACCTTTGATACAGCATGAAAGTTAGGCATGCATAGTACATACAACTTTTGTGTAAGTGTGGGTGGTAAACAGTAATTATTTTGACCTTAACACTTAATTTAAGGAGACTATGTAAATAACTATTTTCCAGTTCTTAACAGGAACAGGCAGAGCTCCATGACAGTCCCAAAAGAGAAAGATCTGACCTTTCAGCAATAAAGCTCCTAATCATGATGTTGATGTTTCTTGAAATAAGAATTGAAGATTTAACAGCAAAATGGCAATTCGGAATAGAAGTCAGAAGAAGCCCCAGTTCACTGACATGACTCCTGAGCCACTGCTTTAGAGATGGATATTCTTTCAGATTAAGCTTGGCTAAACTAATCTGTAATAATATGCATGAGAAAAATCTACGCTCAATTGCCCACAATCCTAGCAATACATAGGTCCCTGGAAAAACATAACACATAAAACATAATCCCACAATTCCTCAAACAACTGAAGAGCAAAGATAGAATTTTTGTAATCTATATTATGTGTTTGATAAATTCAGCATTACTGAAGCAATTTTAAGGAATACTTAAAAGGTTGCAAGTGGCAATGAAAACGCAAAGTTGTTGCCCAACTCAAAGAAACAGCCTTTGGTGTCATACTTCCAAGCTACAGTTTATGGAAGGTTTCGTTGAAGGTCTTACTACTCCAGTAAATCCAAATTGTTTTCCCTTATCCCTGCCTAGAAATTAAAACTTCCTCAGTTCTGATTCAACTACTCGTGTGGCTGCATTCTGTGCTGGACCCAGCCCAAAAGGAACAAGCCAACAATATGTTTTAAAGTTGTTTTTCTCTTAAGACAGATGATTTCTCTAAAACATTTGTGAAAACAAACACACAGTTGAATGAGCCCAACTGAGGTGATGCTAATCTCTATTTAGATGAACAACTTGAGAACTAACACAGAAGTAAGGACATTAACTGGTGCCACTGTAAAAGTAAGGGTTGGTTATATAATCATTAAGTGTTTATACATAAACACCCATCTCATGCACAGTATTTTTAACCCTACCAAATGAAAGGATGCAGAAAGAAGAGAGCCTAGCTAAGTATGCCACTGGCCACCTATACTGAAAATCATTTTACTCACAAATTGCTAAACTATAATAAAGAACATTGAGAATGTTCTCCAAATTAGTATAAGCTAATTCCCCTAGAAGGAAGAAATTTTGCTCAAGTTCCCACCACAAAATATGGAATACAGTATCTGAAGAACACCAGTTCAGATTCTTGCAGCCATATTGTAAGGAATGGAATAAATTACCAGAAATAATTGCTTTGGCATTTATGAAAGCACACTCATTCTTACAGTTAATCACACTAGTAATTTAACTAATATGGTTACTGCAAATAGACTCCACAGGCCACATTTTCTAAATTACACATGGAAATATTTGTTCCCACAAGTTGCAGTGCAAATAATTTGAAAATTAGAGGTGCAAAACTACTGATACAATCTCCAGTATCAGACAAGGACAAGTTGAAAACAGCAGTAAATGCAACAGATTACCTTCCACAAGCTTGGATCTAGCCAGATGAAATCTGCCTCCAGTGGGGAGAGAAAGAGGTCTCAGCAAGACCTTCCAACAACTGCTCTCCAGCAGGCAGAGAGCCCTGAGTGAGGACACCAGTGGCCCAGGCAGAGGCTGGCTGGCTGTGGCAGTTCCTAGGTGATACGTAATCTCTTGATAAGGCTTGGACTGAGTACAGAGGAACTGCAGCTTCAGGAACACACTCAAGTGTGTTGAGGTGCCTCCTCTGCTCTCCTCACCACATCAAGCAGGCTGCATACAACCTGCTTCAGTATTTTCATTTGAAGTCAGGAGGTAGATGCACAAAAAGCATACGCTGCCTTTAAGTGAACATTTTTCAAAAGTAAAGCTCTCTTCTTATCTAGAGATCTGCTCTGGGTGTGCTAAGAAGAGGCCAGATAAAATCATCAGAGACATTCTAAGAATATTTGATGCTACCTTATAAATGGGGGACAAGGTAGGTCTCGAATTCCCTTGCAGGCACACTGTTCTGTGTCTGGGACAGCCCAGGTTTTGGCTGCATTGAATAAGGGATTTAGTTCTTGCTGAAGCACTGCTGTCACCTTGTGTCACCCACAGACCCCCAAGCACCAGACCCAGATTAGAATCTACTAACTCAAGTAGGATTCAGGAAACTCAGATTCCACTGTCACCTTATTTTGAGAAGCTTTGAATCATAGAATCATAGAATGGTCTGGGTTGGAAGGGACCCCATGGATCATAGAGCTCCAACCCCCCTGCCACAGGCAGGGCCACCAACCTCCACGTCTGGATCTACACAAGGTTGCCCAGGGCCCCATCCAACCTGGCCTTGAACACTTCCAGGGACGGGGCATCCACTACTTCTCTGGGCAGCCTATTCCAGCACCTCACCACTCTCTCTGTAAAAAACTTCCCCCTAATATCTAATCTAAACCTTCCCTCCTTTAGCTTTAGTCCATTCCCCCTTGTCCTGCCATTATCTACCCTTTTAAAAAGTTTAATCCCCTC
>VZTU01024509.1:0-51394 GCA_013400835.1 Zapornia atra | reverse complement strand
ACGGCGCCGGCCGATAGCGGCGGGCCGTCCCGCAGGCACCGCCCGCAAACTTCGTTCCTCCCCGCCCGGTCCCCGCTGAGCCGACGGGTGGCCCCAGCGCGGCAAGAACGGGAGGGGAGCGCTGAGCCCGGCCGGGAGCCGAGAGGGACGCTCCCACCGGGGAGAGGGCCGTGGGACGGGTGGCGCCACGCTCCGTCCGGGCGTGGAGCGCGGCTCTGTGGCCCGGGGGTAGCTGGGGCTGGTGACTGCTGCTAGCGCTCCGGGCCTGCATGGCAGACCTGCGGTGTCTGTGCGGAGAAGTAATCAATCTCCGAATCGCAGAAAGGTTGAGGTGGGAAGGGATCTCTGGGGTCAACTGTGCCAACGCCTCTGCTCAAGCGGGACAGCTGGAGCTAGTTGCCCAGGACCGTGTCCAGAGAGCTTTGGGTGTCTCCAAGGCGGGAGACTCCATGGCCTCTCTGCGCAGCCTGTGCCAGCGCTTAGCTACCTTAACGGGGAAAAAGGGTTCCTGATATTCAGAGGGAACCTCCCGTGCTTCAGCTTCTCCCCATTGCCTCTGGTGCTGTCAGCGGTCCAGCATCTGGTGAGGAATCAGCCCCACAAGCGCTGCAAATCCTTCACCTTGCTTCTACTCCATGCAAAGTTTCTCTCTGAAGCACACCTGCCTCCTTTAGCCAGTGTGGGTGCATCTTTCCTGATTTCATGGAATTTACTCATAGCTACAACACATGATTTTGATTCAATTTTACTTCTGTATTTTCCTCACCATATTTTCACATTGTCTGTCTTTTCTGTTTATCCAGTACGTTATATGAATGGAGTGTATAGTGTTTGGCAACCTTACCCCAAAAATGATACGAAACTAAAGCACTGGACATCATGAAAAAGAGCTACAAGCTACTGCAGCAGTCTTTTGCAGCATCAGCAACTTACTCCACTATAGTTCACGTCAAAGAAGTTCACTGCAAAAGCAGTATCAAACCTTGCATGTGGCTGTTGCTTTCGTACTAGTAATTTAAACATTAAAGATAGTAAATGTGATTTGTTTTCAGTTTTCTTTCAAAGATCTTAACTCCTCCAGAATAATAGTAAGCAGTATTTAGGGTTTGATCTAACAAACGTTGCAGACAACGCCAGTTTGAAGCCAATTAAAACTTTTCATGAAGAACGTGTATAGAGTCACACCTGGAATGTAATGTTATGGAATTGATATTTGGAAAGGAATATTTGTGCCTGGATAATAAAAGAGGTTATAAACAGCCAATACTATTGCTCTCATGCTTTGCTAAGGGATGAAAACTAGTAAGAAATTCAGCACTCAGGGATGAAACCCATCATGACTCCATCTACAGGGAAACAGTTTTGATAGTTCTTTTTACACTATGCACAATATTTTCATTTCTAGATAACTATAATTGAGTAGTCTTAATGTTTCATGCGACACCATAGGTACTTACTTTAGAGCAGTGTAAATCCGCTTTTCCTCTGCACTATCTGTAAATAAAGTCCAGAGCAACTTGTCTCAGCTTTGACATCTTTTAGATGTTTCCTTCACGTCATACTCTTGAAATGTGTATTTAGTTGGTCATTCTACATAAGTTCACGTTTCTCTGGCTGCATGGCAAAGGTTGGCACCTTCCAACATACCCGTGACCTTCACTGGTTATCTAGAAGGTCAGCTGCCAGGACAGACAGACACCTCTCACCAATTCTACAGGCAGGCCTGTGGGCAGGCCATGACTGCAGAAACCTACCGAGCCAGTCAGGTGTGAGGTGGACACCTGGTTAGCCTGCAATTCCTCCAGCACTTCTTTTAAAAATTGTTTGTACTGGTGTGACATTGCATTAAACTATATTCATGTTGCAGAATAAACTTTTTATGTTTACAGATTACTCTAAAAAAAGAAGGCAAGCAGCTCTAAAATAACTTATAATAATAATAATAATAGATCTCTAGAATACAATTATAATGTAATTGCTTAAAATGTGTTGAAGTATTTGTTAAAGACCTTTTAAATAAAAGACCTAGCAACTATAGAATTCTGTACCTATAAACAATAAAGCAGACAAAATAACTTCCACATTTTTATCAATGTTGGATATTGCAGCAAAGTAAATGCCTGTGGCTTGATGAAATAATGGCTCACGACGGCTTTTGGGAAGTTGGATGCAAAAGAAAAAAGATGTTCAGTGCAATTCACCTGAACTAGCAATGACTTTGATACAAACAGCTAAATAAAACTGAAAAAGATGAGGAGGATGCAGAGAAAGGCAAAACAACAGTTAGATGACGTGGAGATATTTACAAAAATACAGGCAAACTGTAGAATACATACTCAAAGAAGAGCAACTCATTTGTAACATCTGTTTAGTCTACATACACTCCCATTTATAAATACTCCTCTTGTAAGTACTCCCTTTTGAAGTATCCCTTGTAGAAGAAGTAACACCTGCCTAGAAACCAGCAAGCTTTCAAGCAGTCTGCTCTTGTTTTCCTTCCTAAAGAAGAGGGTGAGCACCTCCACCACCTCCCCCTAAGCTCTGACCTCATCAGAAGCTGGGAGTCCCTATCTGACAGAGAGGCCTGATGTCCTGCAATGATGCGGGTGTCGCAGGGGTGGTCTGCATGGCTCGCCCACTGCGATGCTAACAGGGCACTTTGTTGGTGATGCGTGGACTCAGTGGGAATTTGGCTGCATGCTGAAGGCTATGCCACAGTGCCAGAACCCCCACATCTCTCAGCCCCTCAGCACTGAAGGAGACCTGGCCACCATGATAATAAAAAATTTTTTGCTGATATTGCACAGTATATAAAAAACCTGCTACTTTCATTGATAAAATCAGCATCTACCAAGAAAATAAGCCAATAGTCCACAATCCTTCTGTAGGCAATTCCTGACTACCCCAAACAGAGGCTGTGATACAGGACACCTGTTCACCAAATAAGTGGCAAAGCACCGGATCATGATCCTGTCTAAGCTTCCTCAGTATGCTTTTTGTCCTGATTTTCTGTCTTTAAAATAAAGATTTAAAAGGAAGAATGAAACCAGTAACAACTGAAACTAAAAAAAGCATCATTTTTTCGGACTCTGGGATTTGGGGAAACTCTCCTCAGACAGTGGCTAATGATTGCTTTATACAAAAAAATCCAGTTGTCATCCATCTAGGCACATGCTCTGACTGCAGAAAACAAGATTACTACCTTGACATTGATAACACCTCCCAGCTGTTTTGCTGATTCTTTAAAAAAAAATTATTTTACCTGCTACTCACTGATTCGTGTCACCCGTTCCAAGTGAATCAAATTCCTGTTAAAGGCGCTGCATCCAAACTCCCATCCCAAGGCTAAATATCAAGGCAAAGCCTGAGAATCCCAGTATCATATTTCTCTAACATTTTCTGATAGTTTGCTGAAAGAACAGTTTGTTGTAAGAATCCAGGTCAAACAGAACAAAGTCAAACATCTGCTATAAATGTATGTACTATCCTGAGGCAATTCTATTTGTAGAGTTGGATATATTTTCAAATATTTTGGTGGCTCGTCTACTGAACTAGGAAAGTAATTGCTTACTGGTTGTATTCCCTGAAAATTACTCCAAAATGTCATTTAACTGGGTCTTCACTGCCAACCTGCTCTAAATACAGGCAAACAATCATGAGATTTTGGATTTAAGAAATGTATCTTTCTCTTTTTATATAAAGCATGTATGATAATTAAACACAGGAAAAATGAAGAGGAAAATTCTCCATCTATTTCCATCTTTACTATCTTTAGATTTGACTGGGTGAGTTTCAGCAAGTGTGCTCCAATTAAGCATGAATTTTCAGACTTTAAATGGGGATGCATAGGGAAAACAATGATTTGATGATTCCTTCATGAAAACTTTTTTTTTTTCCCTAGGGAAAAAAGAAGGTTTCTTTACTTCCTATTGCTACTTCTGTGTACTGAACCTGGATGTCAAAATTTCCTGGGTTTCAGGAATGCAAAATTGTTCGAGTAAATGATATTTGATTAGTGCCCATATTATGGATTAATTCCTAAAGCCCACTCCATCTTCTGGATGCAAAATAAAAGCAGACATTGAGATAAAGAGTTTTTTAAAGCCCTGTGCACGTTTTGGAGAGGGTTCTTCAGTGCAGATACTATGGAAAGGTGATCTAAAGTTCCTAAAATCCCTCTTTTAATCCCGTGATTAAGGAAGGTGTTCTGGGACAGGGACTGGAAAGGAGTTACTGCCCCTTTTCTTGTCACCTTTTTTGCTCTTCTGTGAATCATTGCTCACAGATGTCTTTTTTTTTGCTACAGAAGGGATTTGTTTTTTAATCATGGTTGTCTTCAGAAAAGACCACACAGCTGCCTAGCTTTTTATACAAGTTAATTATAAAACGCGTGTCAACTACTGGAAGTAAGATACTACAAGTGTAATTCAAATGCTTGAATGACATTTATCCAAAGGCTTCACCACTAAGGAAAAATCTTTGTGTGATGTATCAGCTACAAGAAGGGTGAATGGTTTTGTCTCACAGTCCCTTGCACCTCCCACAGAGGTGCAACCCAGACATGTTTATTTGACTGAGTTTTGGCCTCCTCAGGCCACAGTGAATTATTTCCCCCTCTAAAAAAAAAAACCCAAAACAAAATCCAGATTAAAAACCCAACACATAACTAATTCTAGAAAGACAGAAAAGGGGATATAAATGCCAGTATTAATGGGAAGAATTATTATCCTCCAAAGAAGTTATTATTCAAGGAATTTCCAGTAATTTGTCCAGATTAAATATTGCTGGGATATAAGACTGCAGTATTACTAAATTAAACATTTCTCTTTTTTCTCCCCTCTGTTTCTTAAAAAAAGTTAAAATAATACACTGAAAAGATCATTTAAAATACTCCCCAGTCACTGTAAAACAGTCTTTATGTATGAAAATTTTTAATGTGCAAGAATAAGCCGTTAGTTACTGTGATTTGCTAAATGTTAGGACTGTGCTGGCTGTCCCCACGCCTATGGAGAGGTGCATGTGGCAGCTTCAGCCAAGCACTCAGAAGGGGCAGATTCCAGAAAGCCACAAAGTCCCTCATTAGGTAGCGTCTGGTTTTACTGTTTCCACATAGCAATTCACTATTCTTGCCTTAGTATTTTTTTGATCACGAATGACATGATAATGAACTCTGTCCCAGGGCAGTGGTTCCTAATCCATGCAGCACCAATCTCCAGTGCATCCCTTGAAGTTTCATGACATTGTGACCACTCCTACATCATTTCTATGCCCAACAGATACAAGTTTTCTGAATTTTTGAGTTTGTTTTTGTTTGTTTGTTTTTAAATCAATACATTTTGGATTTTCTGAGCATCCCTATGAAGCAGTGATGGAGAATGCAGCTGCCCTTTTCCATCTGCAAAGGCAGTAACAGTAAATTTTTCCATTCTCGCAATTCTTTTGGCATTTTCTACTGTAAGGTCAACTCCACCTCAAATATCAAGCTAGGTACACAGCACAGATTTCTACCAAAATAGCTTTACTGACTGACACAGCTGTTCTGGGAGAATTCCCTAGTTGTTAGTGCAAGTGTGGTTATATCAGCAAACAGGATTCTCCTAGAACTGCTTGCTTTGCATGCCCGCATTAGGACTCCTTTGCTGGTACCTGACTCCAGTATTCCTACACTGGAAAAGTGCTCCCACTATTCCCATCACCTTAACAGTCTGTGCCAGTGGAACACTACTTATATGGGATTTAGCCCTTATAAAGAAAATTTCAAAGGCTTGCACATTTTCAGAGGATACACATTTGAAGACCTGAAACAGTATTATGTCTCTGCCAAAGACACACATTTCAATTTATGAAAATAAAACTTAGAAATTTTAACATAAAACTGTTGTAAAAGGTAGGGATGGAAAAGTAAGAAGATTTTTCTTCCCAGAAACATAATATACTTCCAGATCCATGGAAATTCCAGTTTTAGTTTCTTAAACAACGTGACAGGACTACTTTGTCCAGCAGTTGAAATTCTGTTCTGTATTGTGCCTTCATTAATGAACATGAAGGAAATCTGTAAAATTAAGTCTCTTTGTTGCTTTATTAGCAACTAATAATATTAGTTACATGTGAAATCTCTCAGTTATAATTTAAATAAAATATATTTTAAAATATATTTAACTTTTATATTTATGATAAAACCATAAAGCCAAAATAAAGTTAATATTTTTTTCTAAATAACAAAGGGAGTTGATAGTGGGCTAGCATGCAGCAGTTCAGTGTAGCTAGCTCACAACCAACTAAGATGTCAGAACTGGAGCAGAAAACCTTTACACAGCTGACTATTTCTATTTTCAACAAAATAACTTCACACCTTCATGATCACAAGAGGATCTGCAAACCACACAGTGTCTTAAAGCTCAGCAAAATTTACTACTTCATAATGCTTCATCAGAGTGAGAAATGAAGAGCACAAAAATAAAAATATAGGTGCTTTTCTAAGGGGAAAGTGTTTTTGAGAAAGGAACTCACAGGAAACAATATCAAGCTGTAAAAAACCCACCAACACCAAGTGTTTGGAGGCTGTCTGATGTCTCTAATTAGATCCTAATCCACCTTTTGTCTCTGGAAGTAACCTTTATCATTCAATAGACCCATCAGATTAGAACCAAGCTGCAGTTATTCACATATACTCTCAAATCTTATTTCAGCTGCCTAGGTAATCCATTGAAGTTTTTCAAAATGTCAGAGAGGAGGGCGGTGTATTTAGTTTCTGAAGCTGCAACTTCATGAAGCATGACTTGTTCCCCAATATAAGCTGGTCTCCAGTACAGAAGGAATAAAACCAGTACAGAACTGTCAGCACTTGCGCAGCCTGCGGAGCATGCTGTGCTGCACAGTGACTGCAGCCAGGCAATGCACTTGTGTTGATGCAGCAAGATACACTGGAAAAGCACCATCTTTATACTTGTATTTTTCCAGAGGGGAAAAAGAAAAAAAGTTTTTAAAAAATAAATTAAAAAAGTACTGAGTTGAAATGTTTCACAAACCATGTGTGAAAATGACACAGGAAAACAACAGGACAGAAATCGAGGTGTGTACCTGTCACACACTGTTCTCCGCACTCGAGGGCTGCAGTGCCTGTGGAGTACAGACTTTGCTGAGGACATTGCCACTACAGTACAGGTCTGGTTAGATATCTTCACCGTATAAAAGTATTACGTTATCATTGAGCGGGGAAAGCTTTGGTGAGTTCAAATGTCAGCATCGCAGAGATACATTTGTCTTCCAAGTCTGTAATATAATTTTGACATAACCTGTAGAAGGTTAAGATCAATTCAGCAGGGATGATTTTGCAAAATTTTGTACCTATTAAGTTATCTGTTCTTCTTGGGAGCACAGACTGTAGTTACTGGAAACACTGTATGCCATGGCCCTGTGCATTATTTTAGTGCAAAACAACGAAACAGAAGTTTTCTGAAGCTTCTTCTAAGCCCTGCAGTGACTTACCGCATCTGTCTTGTAAAGCATGCTCTTACAAATTGCCTGCACTGTGTAAACCATCCACTCAAGCCCACTGGCCAAGCTTCCACTTAAATCCTTATGTCTAGTTCTACCTGGGAGGTGGGAATCTCTGAATGCCTCAAAGTGCCAGAACTTCAGTAGAAGCCACACCAATTTAATGAGGTAATGAATTTCACTTCTTACGGGTGCATGTATGCGTGGTGTGAAGCCTTAGTGAGGATTTTACAAGGGCACATTACTTAGAGAATTCAATTCACTAATGAAACTCCTTAATTTTAATGGTCAGCTGTAACCGCACTGACTGGAGTCCGAGCCAGTTGCTGTGCACTGGGATCCATCCATAAATAATAAAAAATACTCTCTGAGAAAAGTGTAAATGACCAAGAGGAAAGACATGTATTTATCTACTGATGTAATGCTTAACAAACAAAATCACACATTTTCATTTTATTTTATAAAGTTTCACTTTGCATTTCTGGCAGAGGAACGTGTGCTGTTGTCATTACCCTGCTCTTGTTTCCATGGTGTTTGAGTCGTAGCAGTGTGTCTTCAGCCATGATCACACAATCACATGAATCCCAAAATCCCATTGCTGATGAAAAACAATTTTATTTTTAATTTGTTTTTATTCTGATAATTTTACTGGTATATTTTTAGAAGTGTCTCTAGCACAGCATTGTCTTGAAGTTCTAGAGCACCTCCAACTAAGTTCTGGTTCAGGAGTTAAAATGCTCCAGATGTCACTTCCAAAAGGCTGAATTGGAGAGTAGGGAGCGTATCACAGTATGGATTTGGGCAACTATGTGCCAGCTGGACTCTATGCCAGAGAACAACTCTGTCTTTTAATGCTGTAATACAGCAGAAACTTATTTCTCTCAGATATGACACTACTACTGATTAAAAATTGCCAGGCAGGGATTGGATTTCCAGTACAAAATATGAAGTTAGCTTTCAAAACAACTTTTTGGGCTTCAGAATCACTATGCTACGTATAACTTACAAAACAAGTTAGCTGCTTGAAAGCCTGGTAGGCACGTTATCCTATTGAGCTGTACAATTCCATAGACTAATATGCTGTTACCTCTATTACTGTTATCACCACTAGTACTGCTAGCTAATATTGATTGAAGACCAGATGTGCTGATACAGATTTGGCCCCAGGCATGACCTCTGAGGATGATGAGGGGACTAGAGCATCCCTTATGTGAGGACAGGCTGAGAGAGCTGGGTCTGTTTAGCCTGGAGAAGACTGAGAAGGGATCTGATCAACGCCTCTAAATATCTGAAGGGCAGGTGTCAGGAGAATGGGGCCACACTCTTTTCAGTGGTGCCCAGTGACAGGACAAGGGGCAATGGGCACAAACTGGAACACAGAAAGTTCCTTCTCCATGAGACAAAACACTCTCTGACAGAGTGACAGAGCACTGGGAGAGGCTGCTCAGAGGGGCTGTGGAGTCTCCTCTGAAGATATTATAAACTCACCTGGACATGATTCTGTGCAACCTGCTCTGTGTGATCCTGCTTTAGCAGGGGTTTGGACTAGATGATCTCCAGCAGTCCCTTCCAACCCCTACCATTCTGTCATTCTGTGGATCCTGCAAAATGCTGAGAAACTTAAGCTTCTTTATCTACACTGGCCTTTAAAAAATAAAATATGCTTCTTCAGGTAGTAAGATCATAAAAGATGATCTAAAGATAACAGAAAATAGTGTGGAATAATACCATAAAGGTGTAATAGACTACAATTTCCAATAAGCTACAATGAAACCATTTAAAACATTTATACATCGTAATCATAGAATCACAGAATCACATTAATTTCTGATTTTGTTTCTGCACAATGTCTGTGGGGTCATTGTGAACCTCTCTTAGAGGTTTTTGCAGAGCTCAGTAACAGTCAAAGATAAACATAATGTTTGTGACCAGAGTTTCTGAATCATAAAGTCATAGAGTCACAGAATGATTTGGGTTGGAAGGGATGTCAAAGACAATCCCAATAGTTCCAACCCCCATGCCATGGGCAGGGGCACCCTCAACTAGACCATATTGCTCAAACCTGGCCCATCCAATCTGGCTTTGGACACTGCCAGGGAGGGGACATCCTGTGTTGTACCACCCTCATTGTAAAAAATTTCTTCCTAATATCTAATCTAAATCTGCTTTTTTTTTTTTTTAAAGCTTAAAACTGTTATCCCTTGTTCTACCACTACAAACTTTGGTAAAAAATCTTTCTCCATCTTTCTTATAAGCCTCCTTAAGTATTGAAAGGCTGCAATAAGGTCTCCCCAGAGATTTCTCTTCTCCAACAGCCCCAACTCTCTCATCCTTTCTTCATAGGAGAAATGCTCCAGCCCTTCGATAATTTTTGTGGTCCTCATCCATGAACACAAACATTTTCATGGCCCTTGTCCTGTGCTCCATATCTTTTTGTATACACATTCACTTCATACAGGTTGAATTTCAGGACTAAATTGTTAGCACAATAAGGCTAAAGTCTTAGGTAGAATGGCTGTATGTTCTTTTTCTAAGTTAACATACATAGAACCAAATCTTACCAATCATCAATAGTTACCATTCATTGCATAATTCAGGCACTTCTGACTGAAACAAATGCAGCAACCCAAATGTTAAATGAGGAATAGCAACAGCATGTGGTGCATCACCTTGGCAGCTACCAGATCCAGGAACTGTTATGCCAAGTTACATTGGGCTGTGTGGATTACCTTGTTTGTAACTTGTTACAACCAGCAAACGAACAGTGCTGTTGGACTGCACACTCTGTGACACGGAGTCATAGAAAAACTTGCAAAGTGAAAGTCTGAGGAAAAGTGCTTTGTGATTGCTGGGGTATCACACAGCATACAGAGCTTTAAACATCTCCTTCAAAGTCTTCCACAGATACTGAACTGAACCAAGTCTCTTAAAAAGATCGAATCATCAGTGTTCAAAATCTTGCCACTGTTCAACCCTATACAGCTCCTCTTAAATTTTTTTAAGAATAACTTTAGAGGAAATATTTTTCAAATTACAATAGAAATTACAATAGAAATATTGTCCAGAGAGCCAAATACCTTCAAAGTCTTTTTCAAACTGCAGTTCACTAGTAACACCAAAGTCACAAAGTCCCCAGGCTTGGGCTGCTTCTAAAGAAACGTGGGTGTGTGGAGGAGAATGTCTAGGAATTTCTTTGCTTCAGTTACCTGAGCAATTCTGGTGTGTTGAAAATAGACACTGATCACATGCACTTAAGCAATACTCATGTCTCACATAAACTATGAAAACAGTAAACTCCTGCACTGTCTGACTTTCCAAAGCTCCCTCAGATATGTAGTTCAGTATCTTTCAGACATAATTTAGGCTGTCAAAGTATAAAAGACTGAAAATAAAAGATGTGAGAAAGATATCATTGATGTCAACCTCAAGCCACTTTCGTTCATCTGCAAAACCACAAATGAGCATGAGCCTGTGAGCAACGGTCACAATTTTGATCAGTTTTCCTAGGTTTATGACGTATTTGCTATTTGACTGTATTTCAAAATGTTGGTCCTTTAGCTTCAGCTGGCTACTTTTTGTTGTTATATGTAGTCAGTGTTTGCATAATGATAAAGCTAAATAGCTGAGACAAGCTTGGAACTGAATACAGAAGACATTGTGTAACCCCACAGTTTGAGTTTTTGCTCAGAAGAGCTTAGAGTCTGAAAGGCACCGTAGATAAAAAACACAGGCTACAGAATACAAAGAAATGGCACCAAATTTAGACCATCCTCAGTAAATCAGAAGCAAAAACTTCCTGCAATCAGCATACAAATATTTCAAATATATTAGCAACTAACATCCCCCTAATCTTTAGCTACATATATATATATATAGAGAGAGAGAGTTTGTTTCAATTTCCATTTCACTAGTGTAAATTCAGGCAGGTTTACTGAAGGGAGGACAATGATTTCCTCAGCAGAAGAAAAGTGAAATGTGCATCTTTCTCCTTCTCTGCTTGTATTAGCTTTTTAAAATATAAACCATCACTGGTATAATTCTAATAAAGAGTGGTCGATTTAACAGCACAAAATCCAGTAATTGTATTGTTTTTCAATGGTCACAGCAGTTCCCATTGCTAGAGGTGACTCATCTAGGTGCAAAGGTGGTTTTCTGGATTACAGACCTGTCCTGGTATTGGCTGGGATTGGGTTAATTTTCTTCCTAGAAGCTGGTATATTGCTGTCATTGGCAGTAACGGCCGGAAAAGATGAGGAGGGACACATGGATGACAAATTGGCTGCCCACCTCTGGCAAGACAAAGTCTCTCTTCCTGTCTTGTCTTGGCTGTGGAGAAACTGGTCCAGCCCCCCCTACTTCCCACCTGTATCGATCAGTATCTTGGCTGTTAGGAGTTAGGATTCCTCTGCTCAAGAAAGGGTATTTAGTGGGTCCACACCACTTTAAATAAAAAGAAAGAACAGATCATGCTGTGTGACCTAATGTGTTTACTTTGGCAGCACACGGAGCTGGTACTTTAGCTCCAGATCTGGTACTGGAAACCGGAGATGCTGGGTTTGGCCAGGCTAAATAGTTTTGCAGAATATGTCACTTGTTTTTCTGGAGTCAGCTCAGGTGTTTCTGACCATGCTATGCTGTGTGGCACTGACGTGCGCCAAGATTCATCTCAATTCAGCACCCCATATAAGAAGTAGGAGCCCTGTTTGAGCCAGCTGACTGAGTTCCCTCTGCAGTCACTGGAAAAAAAATTGAAACAATCTGATTGGAGCAAATTGTAATGCCAGAGTACCAACTATGGCAAATGAATGAATTTTCAGTCCTGGAGAGTTAACAACCAATGTTGACTGAAAATAGAAAACCTACAGACTCAGTTAGGAACTACATACAACCATAAAAACACCAGAACCAAATCTAGAAGATGACAGAAACCCAAACAACTGATACTACAGGTGACTGTCAGCTATGAGAAAGAGGCTATCAAACTTTTTGGGCTATTGGCCTAGGACAGTTAAGGCACATCAAGTTTTGAACCTAACTGAGTGCAAGGTAGTACAACAAACTTCTGGCTCACCCAGCCTGATGCCCATGGGCCAGTTTACAGATAGATCAAACGTGTCGGTTGCCTCCCACCTCCCAGTCCAAACGGGGATGCCAGATACACTGTGACTGCTCCTTCATAGTATATATATGTGCCTGTCTGTATATTTAAATACATCTATAAAAATGCACACATAAGAAATGTTCCTTTGTGTGTTTATTCAAATTTACTTGTGTCTATCATATTTTAATGGTTTTATACTGCAGAAAGTGTAGGAGTTGATGATGGACTGAAAAAAATTAGGATGACAGACTGCCATATCTTACAGACAACATAAATTTAATCTGAAATATCCTTATATATAAATTATATGTTAAAAATAACCCCCAAATAATCAATATAACTATGTTTTCATTAAAAATATATTATCATTAAGCCTTCCTCATAAATTTCAGCTGAATTCTACATAAGCTATTTTGAAGAGGAGCTGAGAAACTCTCGCTCCCACTTCTTTTAGGTAGATCTGTCAGGAACTCTGGGTTTTGAGAACCCTAAAAGTCAAGCCAGTAATTCTTCACTTATTTCTCCCCCCTCTGTCCCACTCCTTTTGTTTCAGAAACAAAATAAAATAGATACACATTTTGTTAATTAAAATTCCTTTTTTTCCCCCTCTATGAATACTGGCTATTGTTACTTTCTAAAATAATCTTTTGTGGATTTAACAAATGTCAGACTTTCATCAGAATTCTGTACCAGCATTCTTGTTTAGAGAGCTCTACAAAATTAAATTAGAATAGCAGCAACCCACTAATGCAAATGAGTTATTTGAATACAGTTTTTCTACGTCTGCCTATTATGTAGTGCGTCAAAGATAGTTGACTCTTTTCTTAATTTTTAAAATGTGGGCCTTTAGTTAATGCTTTAATATAGTGTAGTTAATAAGCCTCTTCCAATTTTCTCTATATGCTACCCTCATTCAGTCCTACCACATTTAATAATCTTACTATCTTTGTGTTTAGTTTGGTGTACGCATGAAAGAAGAGGGAAAATGTTCTCTAAGCACAAATACGACAAATGGCCATCTAAGAACCAAGTTTTTTCCTAGTAAGTATTTCAAAAAGGTTTTAAATTTGAATTTAAACCTTGTTTTACTCTGTGAAACATGATACATAACAGAAAGATAGACTTCACTGTTAAACTTTTGCTGCTAATCTCTACTAAAGACATGGGGCCACCTCCTGCCTTTGCTTAGTATGTAGTTACTCCATAAAACTCCAGATTAACATTAAATTTGAGGTTTCATAGAAGCATGTCAGGTAAGCATAGAAATCAGCTAAGTTATGCGCTTACTTGCTTTAAAATCTTTTATTATTAAGGTGAGATCATGGTCAGAATATTGTTCTTAGGGGAAAGATAAATGTTCTTAAACAGGATTAAATACAAATTGCTTAACACAATGTTAAGTTGTTTAATTAGGGTAATGAAAAGCAGCTTTGATATGAGCTACTCAGACTTCTGTAAAAACCCCCAACAATTTATAATGAATGAAGTCTTCAGAGAGGAAAAAGGATGTTTCTTTATAGAGCTGAATCTGCCACGCTCGATAAATCACACAAATTTCTGGTTTCAAGCATGCACGCAGTCTAATAGTCAGACTGCTGTTTTCATGTACCACATCCCAGACAAATATGGGAAAAATATAAGAGAATAAAAATTGCCATATCAGGAAAAAACAAAGTTCCAATTATTCAATATCCTCTCTGTCAGCATGAGTAAGAAATGCATGCAAGGAAAAAAAGTATAAGAAGGAATGCCTCTCTCTCACTCACCCCTGGTTTAGAGGCTCTCTGAGTTAGAGGTTTTTGTGTTTAATTGACATTGCGAGGTCCAGCCCATCTCTTTTCCTCTAATCCCTTTCTGAGCCAGTATATACATGAGGTACATATGGTATCTTATAGAAGAAGTACCATGGTTTAAATCTGTACTGTGAAGAAGTACTTCCTCTTGCTTGCTTGCCTGATAATTGCCTGTAATGCCCCAGTACTTGCACTATGAGAACAGTGAACAAATCATTCTGTAGTCACCTTTTCCACAGTATTCCTGACTTCACAACTCTCAGTCATCTCCTTCAGGCACTTTTTTTTCTGAACTGAAAAATCCTATTCCATATTTTTCATCACCCTTGTTGCATCTCTCCCTACTTGCTCTAGCTCTGTGTACTTTCTGAGTCTGTGGGACCATCAGAGATGCGTGCAACAGAATAATGAATCACAAAATTGCAGGGGTTGGAAGGGACCTCCAGAGATCGAGTCCAACCTCCCTGCCAAAGCAGGTTCCTTAGGACAGGTCGCACAGGTAGGAGTCCAGATGGGTCTTGAATATCTCCAGAGAAGGAGATGATATCTTCTGCCCTGCTTTGTTACATTATTTTCCCAATAATCGTAACTTTCTATTAGGGGAAAAAACCAATCCCATAGCAGTTTGACTGTGGAGTCAAAGCAGAGCCAGGAAAACATTAAATCACACGTTCAATTTGAGATTTTTTGAGTGACTCCTAAGCTGTAAAGAGTGATGAAAATATTTCCCTTCTATTTTGGAAAGCCTCAACACACAGAAAACTGTATTCAGTGGTCTGAGTGACCAGCTCTGAATGTTTGAACTCGGAGACCTGTGCCTCTTTCAGCATACAGATTTTGAGTCAGGTTCTATGCTTGCTTTGCATTGCATCCAGCAGGACTGAGGCATATCATATAAACCCATTTCAAGTTCCTGTATGATTGTCACAGGCAGAAAAATATAAACCTGAACCATTTTACTGCCATATCATAAAATTAAACTATACAGAAAAGTGGAAAACTTTTTTAGACTTCCTAGCTTCAAAAGTCTTTGAAGATAAGTAAAAGTTTGTGACAGGTTTAAGGTAAGGTAGTGGCTAAGATGTTGGCAAACACGCAGTAAGATCCATCAGAGGAAGCCAGCAAACCAGCCTGGAGAGAACTGAAAAGTTAATTGAAAATGATAGATAAATGAATGACAACGTAAGAGCAATTGCTTCTCAGGCAGACACCCACAAATGACAGAGTTAAAGATATAAATATTTAACTATAAAACACCTCAATCTGAGATTTGATGCAAACATGCAATTAATTTTTCATATGGGACTTGGACAAACCACTGATTATCACTGCCAAATTTTAACCAGAAAGGAAGAATCATAGAATCATAGAATGGTTTGGGTTGGCAGGGACCTCAAAGTCCATACAGTTCCACCCCCTTGCCATGGGTAGGGACACCCTCCACTAGCCCAGGTTGCCCAAAGCCCCATCCAACCCGGCCTTGGACACTGCCAGGGAGGGGGCAGCCACAGCTTCTCTGGGCAGCCTGTGCCAGGGCCTCACCACCCTCACAGGGAAGAATTTCTTCCTAATACCTAATCCAAATTTGTCCTCTTAGTTTAAAGCCATTACCTCTTGTCCTATCATACACTCCTGATAAACAGTTCCTCTCCATCTCTCCTGTAGATCCCGTTAGGTACTGGAAGTCTGCTATAAGATCTCCCTCCCCTGAAACTTCTCTTCTACAGGCTGATCAAGTCCAATGCTCTCAGCCTGTCTTCATAGGAGAGGTGCTCTAGCTCGCTGGCCATATTCATGGCCCTTCTCTGGATTTGCTCCAACAGCTCCATGTCCTTCCCATACCGGAGACCCCAGCGCTAGATGCAGTATTCCAGGTGGGCTCTCATTCACAAGAGCAGAGCGGAAGGACACAATCACCTCTCCTGACCTGCTGGCCACCCTTCTTCTGATGCAGCCCAGGATACAATTGGCTTTCTGGGCTGCAAATGCACATTGCTGGCTCACGTTGAGCTTTTCATCAACCAACAACCCAAAGTCCTTCTCCTCAGGGCTGTTCTCAATCCATTCTCAACCCAGCCTGTTGTGCTTGGGACTGCACAACTTGTGCTTGGGAAGAAAACTCCACTCCATGCGGTCTGGGTTAGCCAGAACAGAATGAACTAGAAGGATGACTGTAGCCAAGTACCTCATAAAACCTTTGGCTCAAGTCACATAAAGGAATCTGTAGACACAAACGCTGATGCCTGCAGAGTCCCGGTGATAATAATGAAAGTCTGCAGGGGTGCAAATGCTCCTGGACTGCCATTTGCAAGATCAGCACTCAAGGAAGAAGCATTTTTTCCACAGGCAGCTAAAGACACAGGCCAGTGGGAAGACAAAAAATGGGTGCAGTAGTTCCTTTTGAATTCAGTATGAGCAAGAATGGGCTTTTTTATAGAGGAGAAAAAATTTTAGATGGACGTTAGTTGTGAAAGGGAACTTCAGTAACCATATGAAAAATGTGCATATGGGGAAATTTGCAGTATAAACAGGCAGGGGAAAGCAGACAGAGGGGACAGACTGTGGCAGCTGCAGTAGACTGTCATGGGAAGGTTATCTCCTGAGATTTGTGGAGCCACTCGAGTTCAGAACAGACTGAAGTTGTTCCTTTGGGGACTGAATGAAGCTAACAGAGAAATGTATCTATTTTTATTATTGTGATTCCATTATAGAAACCACAGAGGCTTTGATTATACTCTGGGCTCTTACTGAGTGCCCACCTAACATACACAACTCGCATTATGGGAAATTTGACTTGGTTTTCAGTTTACTAAATCCTCAAGTAATGTAGCCATTGCCTTTTCCACTGCCTTGAGCCCCTACCACATGCTAGTCGAGGTGCAGGGTAGAAGGACCTATAAGTTGGTGCTTTGTGACCAGCTCTGCCTGCCAGCTGAGGTGCAGTCCTGGGACAGAGACCTGCAGTTGCTGTGTTGGAGTAAAAAAGCACAAAAGGAGTCTTTGCTCAGCACCTAAGATTTAGCAGGTCTGATACCAACAGTCACCAAAAGTACTTCAGCAGGTGTCCATGCCCATGGGCAGGGATTTGGAACTAGGCGATCTTTAAGGACCCGGCCAACTCAAACCATTTTGCATTTCTATGAGTCATTAATTTTCTGTTAGTCAGACTAACATTGTCTTTTGTTTGCTTGTGCTTTCTCACTACAGTCCTACATCTTGGCATTGTATCCAAGGCTGCTGCTAGTAGACTGTTTTGTATACACATGAAGGCTGTTTTATAAGAGGACCTCATATCTTTGATTCATAGTTTCAACTCACAGACACAAATTAGCACCCCAAAGCTACCTAAACAGACGCTTTTCAGTTATGAAAACTTACGTGTTTTTCATCATGGAACGACCTCTTCCTTTTGTAATTACTCTGCTAGTGATTATCAGCTGTACCTAATTTATCAAACAGAAAAGGCATAAGAGCAGGGTATTTTTAGGAAAGGATCCTTCACTTTCAATGTAGTTCCGCTTAGAGCTTAGAAATCACTGCCTTTTAGGTGAGTCTGTGAACGTTTTCATCCTCCTTAGGATTTTGAAGAGGAGGAAGGGAAGTTAGGAGGGAAGAAATCATAGTTTTTAATCCTGGTGAACTCCAATATAATAATTTAATGTCTCCATTTTTACTCCAATGTAATTTAATTTAGACTTTGTAAAAAACTATCATTAACTCAAATATGGGACAATGGAAATTTACAAAATAAAACCAGCACTATATGATTAAAAAAAAAATCCTTTCTTTACACATGTCTGGAAGGAGCTTCATGGGAGTCACTGAGGCTGCAGGTCCCTTGATGTGGGACTTTTTAATCCATCAAGTTTGAAGAGACTTAGCATTTGTAGGTGGCCATCTTTATTTTTCAGTCTCTCATCAAGAGGTATTGCTTTGTGTCAGCTGCCCTGTTTCGCTGCACTTCTACAGGAGTGACAAAGGTGCCGTAAGCCTCAGATTCTGATTCTTTGCAAGAATCCTGTTTAGGAAGATTAACTATCTGGCTCCAACTGCAAAACAGTCTTTTCTGTCAGCAAAGTGGTGGGAGGAAATAAATGCCATTTAATTGAGGTAAGAGATAATGATGCTGATAAAA
Organism: Zapornia atra; assembly: GCA_013400835.1. Taxonomy (NCBI): domain Eukaryota; kingdom Metazoa; phylum Chordata; class Aves; order Gruiformes; family Rallidae; genus Zapornia; species Zapornia atra. The sequence continues at coordinate 32,868 of VZTU01024509.1, read as the reverse complement.
AATAATACTATCATAAGTACTGAATATGATGAATCTGGGTAAACGGTCATATGAAAATCAGGTTAACATTTCGAAAGGAGCTCTGGAGTTCAGCAGGAAGGAACACATCTGTTCTTCCTTCTGACCGAGATACTTTTAGTGACCTTTTCTTTAAAAAGCTGCGCTCTCAAGACCACACTTTTATTATTTATCATTATATTAATTACTCCTGCAAAATCAAAAGATACCGTCCACACTCAGAACCTCTAAATGATGAATTTAAGAGTGGAATGAAGGCACATTCCTGTTCCTTTTATGGTTCTCAAATGTCTGTCTGTACTGGCGATTTATTTTCAGAACAAAGAGAAGTAACAATGTAATAATCCTTCTATGCTAACAGCTTTTTATTGTATTAAAAATGTTTTAAAAGGAACACATGGCATTCACTGGCATAAACACTTGCATTATGAAATGGCTCCGCTCTGCTTATGCCCGCTTCTTTGCTGATATAATTTTCTGGCAGTATGTCTGTGCTGTATTCCTATTACTGCGAGTTACTCCTTTTATGAACAAATCAAGTATTGTTTGCTTTCACAAAATAGAAGGAAACACAGTAGTTCTCTAAACTGTTATGATCATGCAATGTATTTACTTGCAACTTAATTTGTTAACTCTGAGCATTTATTAAGAGCAGATGGAAGTGAAATATAATAGTGTTCAGAAAGTTACGAAACCATGACCTGTTCATGACTAGGATAAAACTAAAACTTGGGTTTTTTTGATATTGTAAGGCAAAATAAGGTGCACAGGTGTATGAGAAGTAAATGCCTGTCAGATGATATGAATGGAGGTTCAGCATACCTTAAGGAAGTGGGAAGAGCTCCAAGTGTGCTCGTTTTTCTGTCAAAGCAGTCAGGAAGCCAATGATGCAACAGAGGTGCACATCGGGCAGAATCATTCTAGCATTTGGTACACATCAGCCATGCATAGGACTAATCTTCCAATGATAGTTACTTCTGCTGAGCTCTACCCTGCTTGATAGTTTATGATCATAGATCCATCACTGAACACTATCTCCCCCAAATCTCTTACCTTCCTGTTCATCTTACCTCCCTGTTTGTTAAATTATAATAATCTAAACGAAGTATATTTCTCTATATGGATATGTAAACAGAGTGGGTGAGAGAGAGAACACAATCCTTTGCTTGTCCCATTTTTCTTTTCCACTCCCTTCTTCCATGGGGAGGAAACATTTTGTTCACATGCCCCATTTTCTTTCCTAAACATCGAATAACCGCATAATCCAAGGATGAGGGCCTAAAATTGTAAAAGGTAGAGCATTTACTTAGTTTCTAAGTGTGGAAGACTATATTTTGTAATGCAAAGGAATTTACTCAGAAGTGATGGCTAAATAAGTATTGATAACACACTCCTTGCTGTGGCCTACCTGCGTTTTTAACTAATACAATTTGCTATTTTTTATTCAGCCTAAGTACTATGCATGCATATAGCTTTGCTGTCAGAATGGAATAAACAGAACTCGAGGAGAAACAAAACTGAGTAAGGATAAGAGGAGGAATACTGAAGGATGTTTAAGTTAAGGATACTAAGGTTAAGTTTATGGGGATAAAAAGGGAGAAAGAAAGTCTGTCAAAACAGTAGGTGAAGAAGATTATTTTAACTACTGAGTACATGATGGCATGCCAAAATAGAAGAGAAAACAAGATAGCCTGGGCTGCAGAAAAGAAGTGCACATATAGCACAAAACTGTATAATGTAAGAATAGGACTTGCCTACTTTTATGAAAGGGTGTTACTATAAAATAGTGCTTGCTTTAAAAAACATTGTTTACCATTTTTTCTACAGGCAGGCCAAGACTAATGTCCTTTTGCCCAGAAATCAGTAATAACAAGTCTCATAATTCCTCTGTCATACTCTTGTTTAGTAAAACTAAGCACTCTCCAGCAATGAAGCTATACAAGGATCAATCATCAAATGCTGAAGAAAGTGAAAGGAAAAAACAGCTCCATGAATAATCAATGGTAAAGTATTTCATTTCATTTCATTTCATTTCATTTCATTTCATTATTTATCCTTTCAATTGATCTTCTTCCTGCTTAAGGCTTAGTCTTTTGCATAACAAAGCTTTAGTGCATTTTCAATTGGGTAAGGAGTGGGTGAGAGTAATAGTCATCACTAAGAAATCATTTCCACATCTGCTTGTGAATCTCTAGGAGAGGATCTTTAAGGTTGGAAAAGACCTCTAAGATCATAAAGTCAAACCGTCTGCCCAACACCCCCATGTCAACTAAACCATGTCCCAGAGTCCCACATCTACACGTTTTTTGAACATTTCCAGGGATGGTGACTCCATCACCTTCCTGAACATCCTGTGCAATGCCTGACCACTCTTCTGGTCAAGAAATTTGAAAGCAACTTGAGTGCTTCTACAGACTTCTTCACTCATGCCTGAAATATATTTAATTTTGCACATGATCTGTATATGGAGAAAGATCCATAGATCGTCTCTTAAGCCATCTTTTGACAGATCAGAATAAAATGTCCCATACCCTTGCAAATTTATTACAAAATGAACAGAAGAACTAATAGTGCAGAAGAATTTGCATCAAAAAGTCATAGAAATCAAGCTGCTGCTTGGCTGCCAGAGGAAGCGTTAGTGCAGGCACTGTTGTATGGTGACTTTCTCACCATGTGTCAGTTTTGACCAAAAGCCCAATTCACGACATAATCCCTCAGAAAAACATAACAAACTTCATGACCAAGCATCCAACCCAATTCACACATCCAGCTGGAAATTCTGGACTCAGCCAGACTGGGAAGTGAAGTTGAGGAAAACTCCATTTCTTGACTGAAACATATGGTCAGCATTAATTATCCTGTCCTGGTGCACAGAGAGCCCAGCAACAGCCACTGCTGCAACCTGACAGTGTCCTGTTTTCAGCAGGGATGGAGTAAATTTTCTTCCTAGCTGCTGGAATAGTTCTATGCTTTGAGTTTAGGATGAGAACCATGTTGCCAAGCAGTGAAGGCCCTTACAGCTTCTCATACTGCCCTACCAACAAGAAGGTGAAGGGTGCTTAAGAAGCTAGGAAGAGACACAGCCAGGACAGCTGACCTGAACTGGCCAAAGGGATATTCCATACCATATGACGTCATGCTTTGTATATAACTGGTGTTGGCTGGGAGGTAGCTTGATTCAGGAACTAGCTGAACATCAGTTTCTAGTGGTCAGCAATTGTGCTGTGCATCACTTGTATTATTATTATGAATTGTTGGTTTTGTTGTTTTCTGTTCTGTTAAACTGTCTTTATCTCAACCCACGAGTTTTACTTTTTTTCCCCACCCCAATTCTCTCCCCCATCCCACTGGGTTGGGGGGGAGTGAGCGAATGTCTGCATGGTCATTTTAGCTGCCAGCCCGGTAAAACCACAACACAAGGTAAGTGTAGCTGCTGGCTACGAAAGCTCCTAAGACATCTCCTAAGGAAGAGGTTCTTACACAGATGTGCTGTCTGCCCATATGGACATTCTTTTCTCCATACTAACTTTTGAACCTATGGAACATTTGCATTCAAGTTCCACAGTTGATCAAGATCTTAAAGGTATTAGTTTCCTACAGGTTTAGTGAAGAAGAAAAAAAAGGGCTCCCATGAAGGAGCCTGAGCTCAGGTGTGACTCTGCCAGTCACCATTTGCACTAGGAGTGGGTGTGGGAGAGAGATAAGAGAGCTCCAAGGGTCTTAGGAGATTTGATGAAGAACTGCTGTATGCTGAGTAAGAAAATCATAGAATCATAGAATGCGTTAGGTTGGAAGGGGCCTTTAAAGGTCATCTCATCCAACCTCCCTGGAGTAAGCAGGGACATCTTCACTAGATCAGGTTGCTCAGAGCTTCATCACTCCTGACCTTGAATGCCTCCAGGGATGGAGCCTCCACCACCTCTCAGGGCAACCTGTGCCAGTGTTTCACGAGGTGAGATTATTTATAGAGGACAGACAGGTGTAGGCTCCAATACCTCTAATATCTGTAGAAGTTACGAAGAAATAAAAAACTTAAAATATACTGAAAATATGTATGTGTGTGTATATATATATATGTGTGTATTATATACAGATATCTTTGAAAGGACTGTGTAATTCTCAAACACATTTAAATGAAGCTTGCTTTCCTTGAGACTGTTCAATCTAATTTTTTTCAAAGAGTCAGACATTTGCCCTCTTTTTACATTACCAAATTAGAAGAGGTACTTAAAAAAAAAAAGCACCTTAAAAGGCATCTTAAGGTGGTAATATAAAATTCTGGCTGAAATTTTAATTTGAAATAAATAGAAAGTTTAACACAGATGGCTGTGTGTATTGTATTGCGGATGGGCCTGTGACATTATAGTCCCTTACAAAGCAGAAATTGTCAATTACTATATTTCCTTATTAGAAACTAAAACATTTATTGATATTAAAAACCAATAGGTGATACACAATAAATTATTACCATGCCCAAACAGTAGCAGAAAATTAATTAAGGATTACAAGGGACGGGGGAAAAGAAAGGATGACAGCTAACCAAAAAGGAATTTCTGTCTGAGTTGGTTATGTATTCTGCTTTCTCAGAACTGTCCTACTCACTCCAAGCAGCCCTACACAGTTCTCCTTCACAAAAGCTTTTCTCTCTTGGTGTATTCTTCCCCCACTGCTATTCTCCCTGTAACTCCCTTGTTCCTGATTCCCACAGTCTAACCCGCAGCCAGACCCATGCTGTCATTTAGTCCTCTCTGGTGTGTGCCTACTTCTCCTTCTTTCACTGATATAATGGCTGAATTTCTCCACACCCCACTTCCCTCACCTCTGGACTCTTTCTCTCACATTAAAGCCTGCCTTGCTGCCTCCTGCTGTTGTTCATCCTCACCAATCACTTCTGCTTTCAGGCTGTGGCTCATCTTTCATGAAATATCTTCTCAACAGGCTGTCTGTTACCAGCTGCAGATCCTGAGCCCTTCATCCTGGATCTGTGCATTTCTATCAGTCAGATATATCTTGCTACCTTCTTTGATGTCAGTATGATCCTATGATATTAGCACCTTCCTTCCACACTGATTTAAGACTGATGTCTTACTGGCCCCTGTTTTCATAAGAACTGATAGAACGATTTCTTTAATTATCAAGTCTTTTTTTTTTTTTTTTTTAAGAATCCTTTAAATTCCTAGGCTGTCACTGTTTCCATCAAGTCAAGGCCTCTTTCAGTGATATCCAAACTCTCTCTGAGCTGAAAACCAAAAAGCAACAAAATGTTACTTCTCTGGTATTTTCATGCTGGACAGACAGGCCATAACTCAGGGTGAGAGGTGAAGAAAAAGTGGGCATTGATGGGCTGAAGGTGGAACTGGAAAACACAGTTAACTCCACTAAAGGGAAGGAATGCAAATCATCTAAAAGCTTATTAGCTTTTAGAATTTTCAGATGAGAAGAGATAACTTGGTTATATGTCAAAAAAAAAAAAAAAGAAAATAAGTTAAAGGTTTTTAATGAGTTTTACCTGTGTGATCACTGATTGTGGTTTCAACTACTTGTATCCTGTCCAAATTTCTATATTTATGTTTTTAAAAAAATACTATGAAATACAAAGCTATAAACCTCAGAATAACTCATGCAGAGATAGAGGCTGCAGTAGGATTTGCATGCAGGTAAGTATTATGAGCACATGGCTCTGCCATCCACCTTATTCTCCTGAATTTAATTATCTTTGTGGTCTACTCATTCAAATGTAGATGAAATTATCCAATGCACTATAAAACCACAAGGTGTTATGGAGGGTGCCCACAGGCAAATAAATCTTCCATCATGCAGGAGTGACTGCATGAAACATATTCTCAGGCTAAGTTTATGATACTAAAGTCTACAGCAACAGGACACTAATTTATAACAATCCTCATGGTTTCTTGGCCACTGTTTTGAATTCTCCACACCACTATTTTGACCCAAGCCAGAAGAGCTTTCTGAAAAAGCAGGTTAGGAGACAGCTTGGGCATGGGGGGATTTCAATAGATGTTGGGGATGAGGAGAACCTGTTCTGAGGAAAGCTAACGATAGGTTATCCATATGGACATCAATCATATCTTGCTCTCAGACCCAGAGGCAGACCCTGGTGATTTTATTTATCTATACAAATGTAACCCTAAGTGATAGTAAGACTGAGAGCTTTAGAGGTCTCTCCAGAAGACCTTCAGATTCCTTTCAATATATACTGTGTATCTTCAAACACAAGACAAGTAAAGGATGGCATCCAGGTAAAATCAAATGACACAAAGTTTCTTTCCCAATCCAAAAAAAGCTGAGAATATGCAACGCAGACAAAACTGGCACGTGTTTAGATTCACCTTCCCACTGAGAAGAGACAAGCATGATGACAAAAGCCAAGATCCAGCTTGGACCATCTAAGAAAATTAATTTCAAAACTGCGAAGAATCTTTGTCCCAGTGGGGTTCTGCTCAACAGTTCCTATCATCTGCCAGCACGCTGCATGAAAGCACTTGCTTAAATGGAATAGCAAAAGGCATGCAAATTAATGACTTCTACTGTGCACTGAGCACTTACAGACCGCTCTGTAAGGAAGCTGCTGAGCTATCTGGCTATTGACAAGATGGTGAAGTTAAACCACAAAGTGTAGTAATGGCAACAGCAAGACAGCTGCAGGGTTTCTCTAGTTCTCATCTAGTACTCAGTGGTCCTAGTGATCCCTGCTTAAGCAGAAAACAGGACTGCTTTTGTGTGAAAAGCAGATTCACATATCTTCCCTCCCTTTGTGAGGGAAATGTACCACTAACTTCAGTGGAGCTACTCATATGTTTAACAGCAAGCACATGAACTTAACTGGTGAGGCCCTGGCACATACTGCCCAGAGAAGCTGTGGCTGCCCCCTCCCTGGCAGTGTCCAAGGCCAGGTTGGATGGGGCTTTGGGCAACCTGGTCTAGTGGAGGGTGTCCCTGCCCATGGCAGGGGTTGGGATTAGATGATCTTCGAGGTCCCTTCCAATCCAAAGCATTCTATGATTCCATGAGTGATTTCCAACATTTATAAATAATATTCAACCTGGAAAAAAAATCAGAATGTCTTTAGGTCTGCTTAAATCTTCCTCTGTTACTCTTATTCATATAAAAGAATTTTATTTGTATCCTCTGGATGGGAGCTCAGTTTGCATTCAAGTAATGCAGATCATGGTATACAGGGATCACAAACAACTTTTCGGTTGCCTACAAACTCCACCAACAAACCAACTGAAATGCTGCTCTGCAGATATGCCCTATTACAGAAGGAGCTTGGTGCTACTAGTGAAACAAAGAGAACATATCTAACTGACAAGTGGTGACATAACAAGAGAATTCAGCTGATAGCTGAAAGAAAATGCAAGTTTTAGTGAAACAGACAGTGCTTCTAAGTAGACCTTCAACTTTAATAGTGGTCCTATTTTAGTTTTGAAGACTCTCCCAGGATGCATGAATTTTCACAAGATAATGATTCCAAATGTCAAGTTTAAGGTTTCAAAATGCTGCCCAATCTTGCATGCTCTTGAAATGACTGGAAATATCGAAACAAATATTTTAAAAGCAATGTCAAAATTATAAAATCTTGACATTTAATCAGGTCATAATGTTTATATGAAACCTTATGGTAAAACATACTTGATACTGATAACATTCAGAAATCAATGACTAAATTAAGTTATAAAATTAAAACATCAGCAAAATATCTGGTGTATTAAAACAGAAGTAGGCTATTGCCTTGCTACAACATGTAATTTATATATTTTAGAACAACTTTTTATTTCGTAAAGTTTTAGTATGTTATCTTTTCCACTTAATATTAGTTAAAAATGGCACTGCCTTAATTATGGCAGGTTTCACACAAAATATTGGATTAATTTTACATTTTGAAAAATACTTAAGACATCCACCATATAAAAAGCTCAATAATGTTGGTAACTATTAATTAATTTAGTTAATCACAGGGAAGTAATTTTTTCTTCACAGTACAAATTGTTCTTGACAGGTCCTACTGCAGCAAAGAGTAACAAGAACACTACTTATTATTGTGAATATTTTCAATTAAGTCCCAATGTGATTTCATAGACTGAGCTAAAAATAATTTTTGCTGGCAGTAAATTCTACCTAGGTAATGGCAAAACCTAAATATTAGACGACTATAGTTACAAAACTTGATAAAATCTGAATGTAACTTTTAGAGCACAGTTTTAATTCATGTAAGATAACATACATAGTTTAACATTTCATATTGTGATGAAAAGTTTGTGCCAGTAAAAAATTTCAATGTCATTCATACCAGCACTTTCAAACATAGGAAAAGCTCCTAAAAACAGTTATACAAAGACAACCCCCCTTCCAATGTTAAGGAGACAATGTTTTGATGATTTCTGAAAACGCACCAAGAACCATACACAAATTATTTAGTCAATGAAGAAACAAATTCTTGCCTTTGTTAAGAAATCATTCACCTTTTCCTAAAGATAGAGTCATAGAATCACAGAATATACCAAATTGGAAGGGACCCATAAGGATCATTGAGTCCAACTCCTGGCTCCACACAGTGCCTGCCGAGTCAGAGCATGGGACTGAGTGCATTGTCCAGGCACTTCTTGAGCTCAGCCAAGCTCAGTGCTGTGACCACTCCCCTGGGGAGCCTGTTCCAGTGCCTGACCCCTCTCTCAGTAAAGAACCTCTTCCTGATATCCAACCTAAACCTCCCCTGTTGCAGTTTCATGCCATTCCCATGCTCCATTAGGACTAGTTTGAGAACAACCTGCATGTTTTCCTTCTGTGACGTGTTCTCAGTGACTTTTTTTTTGCTTCCTAATATATTCTCTGAGCAGGAAGAGAGAGTTTAACTGAACTCACATATGCTTAACAGTATTAGAGAAAATGCCATCACTTTGTTCAAGCAGTAATCAAAACGCAGTAACAAAAACCTGTACTGACATTTAAGAAAAATCTTGGAGCAACTTTTCAGTCATAACATGCTAAAATATTAAAAAAAAAAAAGTAGCAAAACCATGCAGTTCACCCCTGCACTGTTTGAACTAGTTTCTCAAGTTTCCACTGAATTTAGATGCACTTGTGATGTATTCAAAATTCTCACTATCACTTGCCAAAGCATTTGGTAATTGCTAAGTAAAAGGATGTGTTTTACTTCATGAAACTGAAAAAACCTCCAACCAACCTGGAGTTGTACAATAGCATAGTTATAAAGCACAATGTACACCCAGAAGGATAGAAAACACAATTTCACTAATTCTTTTTTGTTGTGTTGCTAAAGCATAGAATAGAGATTTGACAAGTTTTAGGCTTATATTCTGGTTATTGATTGTCTTCTTTTGGTCTCAGGTAACTTCTCCTGTTCGTCTCTTGTCCTTCCCCATGTCTGTCTCACTTCTCTATACAGACTGCAAAGGTCAGATATGAATGAAAAATGGTTGAAAAATGGATACAAGTGCCTAAAATACATGGGAATTTGGCATCTCATTCCAAAGAAATAAACCTGAAAAATCCTGCTTATAGCACAAGTGGTGCTGAAGTTCCCCAAAATCAGCCTTTTTATCCTAATTTGCCCTCTAATTTTGATTCTGTGCATATTGAGAAGCTACTGACTCTTGTCAACATGGAGATGGCAGGGATCTATCTTACACACTGACATTTAGAAAAGGCAGGTCCTGTACATTTTGCCTCAGGGACCACTGTAGTAAACATTACAAACTGCAGCTACAGGACTTTGCTCAATAAATATAATTTTGGCCACTATTTTCTTTTATTAAATCTCTACAGAAGCAGTAACCAAATAGTTTTATATTGTGACCAAGTGGATGTATTCCATAATGGAGGGAGACCTGGGTTCAGAGCCCTTCCTCTGCTGGAAATGAGTAAAGTATTTCCCACTTTCTTGCAGATTACTTTGCACACACGGTCTGACACATACCTGACATGCAGTACTTTGCTAACTGAAGGTTTTGCTAACATATATAAAACCCCAAAAGACCAAATAAAACATTGGTAAGAGAGTCATGACAGTAGGCTAATGGTTAGAGTAATTTGTGAGTAGAGGGTTCAGCTTCCTGATCCCATGGCTACATGTCTATTTTCTACGAATCCTCACTGGTACACGTAGCTAATATTAGTTTACTCCTTTTTTAATATAATTTCTCCTGTAAGAGTTTTCTGCTAGTGACACATAAAAGTTTTGAGTGATAGTATCATCACACTTATTTCATGGAAGACAAAGCCAATCTAAATGGACTGGAGGTGCCTAGGAGGCATATCCCAGTTCATTATGAGGAATGCCTGCACAGTGTCCAAAAGTCTGAAGAGCCTACACCACTGTATTCCCAGTATCTGCATGATTTTCCATGAGTATTCCATCTTGTGTGGTGGTGAACAGCACAAGTACTGTAATGTTTGCTTCCCCATTTTATCCTATGGAGAGCAAAAATGACTCATTTATTAATACAGGTGTACAACAACCAGCTGAAAAGGACAGTATCAAAGTGCAATTAAAAAGTAAGACTGCAACATCCATGTAAGTTGCATACCTGTTGATGAGGCCAGAGAGCCGTTTTTAATTAGTCTGCAAAGCATGACTCTAATGCCATCTTTAATTTTGAGGCTATTTTCATAATTTTTTACTTTCAGGTAATTATTTTATAAATTACCTTCTGTCCTTAGGAAAAACTTTTCATTTATCAAAAGGGTAATAATAGTATTGCTGATGGTGTGGGTAGTGCTAAATTCAACATAGCATAAATTCAACATTGAGGTATGACTTCCTAAAGGGCCTTTAGTACTGCATTCTATTTTCATACAAGGAGGGAAATCCTGCATTATTATAAAATGTAATAAAAAAAAGACGTAGCCCTAATTAATTTAAAAATATAAATGTCGTATTTATTTTTGATGCTAAAGCAATGCTTCTGATAACTGTCCAAGAGCAAAGTATACCAACCGTTTCCTGCTAGCCTTTGGAGATCTGAAGTAAAACTCCCTTCACAGCACATTCTTATTTAGTGAAGGTGGTTCATAGAACAATGTGTAGCTGAGTATTATCCTTCTAGAACAATACAAATGGTAGTCATCGAGGTGGTTATGTAAAATGTATCAATACTAAAAAAATTATTTCAGCTGAAAAAAAGAAAACTGGATTTTCTTCCTGAAGTCTAAACTGCATAGATACACAGAACTGTAACTGCAGGTGAGTATCCAAGACATTTCAAGCAAACTGAAATTGAGTAATTGTCAGAGTAAAAGTATAAAATTGCTTTATGAAGTTCTTTTTACGCTCAAGTTTCAGTAGGATGAAATCAGAGCCCTTTTTCAAAGAATATCCAACAAGAAATTAACCTATATCACATATTAACTAAGGGATTATAAGCAATCATGAAATGTTAGAGTTTTGGATCCTGAGAAGTAAGAAGAGGGGGCGGGTCAGCAGAAATACTACCTTCAACTTCTGGAAAGCAGAATTTGGCCTGTTTAGGAGCCTTGTTGGCAGCGTCCCTTGGGAGGCAGGAAGGGTGGACATCCTTCAGAAAAGAAATCTTAAAAGTGCAGAAGTAGTTTGTCCCCATGTACTGAAAAATAGGCTGGTGGGAGGGATACCAGCATGGCTGAACAGGGAGCTTTGGCTGGGATGCAGGGAAAAAGGAGAAATTATGACTTTTGGAAGAAGGCACAGACAACTCAGGAATACTATAAAGATGTTGTTAGGCTATGCAGGGAGAAAATCAGAAGGGCCAAAGCCCAGCTAGAACTTTATGTGGCTACTGCTGTAAAAGACAATAAAAATATTTTGTAAATCCTTTAACAACAAAAGGAGGGTAAGGAGAATCCCCATCGTTCACTGGATGCAGGGGAAGCATAGTGACGAAGGATGAGGAAAAGGCTGAGGTATTTCATGCCTTCTTTTGCAGTAAGACCGGTGTTCTCTGGGAACCCAGTGCCCTGTGCTGGAAGACAAGAAAGAGGAGCAGAATGAAACCTCCATAACCCAAGGGGAAAAGGTTAGTGACCTGCTACACCACTTAAATGCACTCAGGTCTATGGGGTTGGGCGAGATCCACCTAAGGATACTGAGGGAGCTGGTGAAAGTGCTCACTTTGATTTATCAGCAGTCCTGGCTAACCAGGGGAGTCCCAGTTGACTGTAGGTTTGACACTGTGACACCAATCCACTGGAAGGGTAGGGAGCTGGATCTAGGAAACTCCAGGTCTGTCAGTCTGACCTCAGTAACGGGGAAGGTTATGGAGCAGATCATCTTAGCCTGGAGGAGACCTATTCACTCTTTTCAATTCCCTGAAAGAAGGTTGTAGCCAGGTGTGGGTTGGTCTCTTCTCCCAAGTAACAAGCAACAGGACAAGAGGAAATGGCCTCAGATTGTGCCAGGGGACATTTAGATTGGACGTTAGGAAAAAAGTTCTTTACAGAGAGGGTTTTCAGTTGCTGGAACAGGATGCCCAGGGAAGTACTTGAGTCACCATCCCTGGAGGAATTTCAAAGAGGTGTGGTGCTTAGGGCTATAGTTATCTGCTGGACTTGGCAGTAGTAGGTTAATGGTTGGACTCATGATCTTAAAGGACTTTTCCAGCAAAAACGATTCTATGATTCGATAAAATCCCAAGGGAGACTTCCTTAAGGAAAGCCTAAATTATTCTGTTGAATAGCTCTCACATAACCTACAAAGAAACTATCTCCAGTTTAAATTAATTCAGGAGGGACTTTGATGGCTTTTCCTTATGTAATAACACAAAGAACAAATCAAGTTTATTATAAAAACAAAAATAAAACAGCTTCAAAGTTTTTATATATATACATTTTTAACAGTATATATACATTAATTTTTTAAATAATTAATTCCCATCTTATGAGAATTCTTCTGTTTTGAATAAGAAAAGGCAGTTTAGCAGTATTCTTACCAAGAAAGCTCACCCTGTATTTTTCTATCTATTTTTACCTCTAATCATGGAAAGAAAAAACTCTTGTGGAAGGTCAGGCTAAATGTTCTCATCTCATGTATAGCCTTTTTCTTTTCCCCCTTACTAATAAGATCAAGTGATAATATAAGTTGCTTCTTAATGGAAAAGGTTGGCAACAGAGAAAATAATTTTTGGAAATACAAGGAGAGGATTTAATCTTATAAATGCCTAAACCCAGAGGATTTTGTTTTACTTCTACCATAGTTGGCTGGAAATCACACAGGTGTATGTCTCACTGAATTGGTAACTACATATTACAAAGAAGTTAAATGATTAAATTGTGACTGGGGCAGTATTGCTCAGTTGGTGTACATGATCTGCACATTTTTTCCCCAAATTAGGCTTTTTATTCTTACTTCCTAATCTCATCACAGGACTTCTCATCTACCTGGAATTTCTGCTTAAGGTGCCTCCCAGACTTTGTGTGTGAAAAGTGTCTTCCAGAGGACTTCTATAAGATCAACGCTTGCACAGCCCAGGGTTCAGTTCTGACACCTCAGCTATATATTTCTTTTCCCTGCAACGATCTCTAAAAGAAATTTTATGAAAGTTCAAGGACTCAAATATATACATACCTCTACAGAAAATTCATTGGGGAAAGTGGCACAAGTTTTGTACTGATTTATCTTCTTTCCTAGTCTTTTCGTAATTGTGGATGAAAACAATTTAAAAACAAAAACCTGTCACTTTAGTAAAATATATTTAAAAGCATGTGTGGTCAAGCCTTTTTAGTTTGCAACTGGAGTCTATTTATTTTTAGTATACTCTCCAGAGTTTATTTAGTAAAAGCTGATAATGGTCTTGGTAATATATTATAATGGCACTTTCTCTTTGGTAAAGGATTCAGGTCACGATTCTCAACTAATCAGTAGTACAAATTTGCCTTAATCTCTTGTCAACTGCTAATCCTATATTTCTATCAATGTAATATGGGTTTACTTTGAAACTCAATCAGATTACACATCAAGAATACTGATAAAAGTGTAATACTACACAGTCAAGCAATTTATTAATATTAACAATCTGTCTCTGGAATAGGAGAGGAAATAAACCCCCAAACAAATGGCTTGTTTCAAATCACCTGAATTATATATGTGATTTAAAAAAATATTAAAATACATGACCAGGTTGAAAGTAGTGAATGTTGCCATTTTGGACATACAAATTAGATCTAGGGATAGAAAATCACAGAATGATAGGGGTAGGAAGGAACCTTGAAAGACTATCTAGGCCAACCCCCCTGCCAGAGCAGGGTCACCTAGATCGGTTCTGGCTGTCTCCTGAGAAGAAGACTCCACAACCTCTCTGGACAGCCTGTCCCAGGGCTCTGCCACCCTTACAGTGAAAAAGTTTTTCCATATGTTCACATGGAACTCCCTATGCTCCAGCTTGCACCCACTGCCCCCTGTCCTTGGAAATCACTGAGAAGAACCTGTCTCCATCCTCCTGACACTAGCCTTTACATATTGTTGTGGTTTTGCATGGAAAGGTGGAGGAGGGAGGCTGCAGGGGTGGCTCCTGCAAGAAGCAGCTGCAAGTTTTACCTAGGCCCAACACAGTAAATACCAGCTGGGCTCAAGGCTGGACCTGCCACTGACCAAGGCTGAGCCAATCAGTGATGGTCATAATGACTATGTGAATCACATTTAGGAGAAACAAACCCCAAGCAGATGCTTTTTGCCACCAGAGATGAGGGTGAGATGTAAGAAACTGCAGACACCAACGTCAGTGAAGAAGGCAGGGAGGAGGCACTCCAGACGCCCACAAGATTCCCCTGCAGCCCACAGAGAAGACCATGGTGGAACAGGTTGTCTTCCTGCAGTCCATGAAGGATAATGGGGAGCAGAGATTGCACCCCATAGAAGTGATCCACACTGGGGCAGTTTGGTGAAGAGCTGAAGCCCTGTGGGAAAGGACTCAATGCTGGAGAAGTTCAGGGAGGACTGTCTCCTATGGGTAGGGCCCCATGCTGGAGCAGGGGAAGGGTGTGAGGAACACCTCACCCTTGCGAAGAAGGAAAACACCTTGTGAGGAACTGTCTGAAACCCCCATCTCTGTCTACCCCTGTGCCACAATGGGGGAAGGAAGGGAGAGAAATCACGAATAAAGTTAAGTCTATGAAGAAGGGAGGGGTGGGGGGAGGTATCTTAAGATTTGATTGTATTTCTCATTCTCCGACTCTGGTGTCACTGTGTGTGTAGTGTAATGAATTAGGTAGTTTTCTTTTTTATTCTATGTTGAATCTATTTTGCCTGTGATGCTAATTATGGAATGATCTCTTCCTGTCCTTATGTTGACTACTAAGCCTCTCTGACTTCTTTCCTTCAACTAGTTCCCAATCCACCTCACTATGCAATCCTCCAGACCACACTTCCTCAGTTTAGCTGTGAGGATGCTGTGTGAGACAGTGTCAAATGCTTTACCGAAATCAAGGCAGACCACATCCACTGCCCTACCATCATGCATCCACCTGGTTATATCCGCATAAAAGGCTATCAGATTGGTCAAACATGACTTCCCCTTGGTAAAACCACGTTGACTGCTCCTAACAAGTCTCTTATCCTTGATGTGTCTAGAGATTGAACCAAGGATAAGTTACTCCATCACCTTTCCAGGGATGGAGGTGAGGCTGACTGGTCTGTAGTTACCCAGGTCCCTTCCTGACATTTGCTTTCCTCCAATCCTCAGGCACCTCTCCCATTTCCCAGGACTTACCAAAGATGATGGAGAGTGGCCAAGCAATGACTTCCGCCAGCTCCCTCAGCACCTGCGGATACATCCCACCAGGACCCATGGATTTATGGATGTCCAGATTGCTTAATTAACAATGTATACTATGAAAAAATGCACTTTTAGTTCAGTAAGTTGTTTGCTTATCATATTCATACTCATTTTAGACAATGAAAGGAAATCAATGTAGTTTCTCTTTTAGTTACCATTGTTGGAAGTGATTAATCATCTTTTTAATAGGAAAAATATGTACTCTATGTGTGGCAGAAGGCAGTTTTTTATATAAATCCAAACTTTGAACTGAGAAATGTGAAATTTCATACAAGACCAAGACCAATGTTCCCAACAGATACCATTCAAGTATTCCAGTAATTGAAGAAATTGCTCCACAGGCTACATGGTTGATTCATGACAGACATAACTGAGACTGTTCTACTTATGAATACGGCACTTTAGACTGTAGTTTCAACACCCTATAAAACACATAGAATATAAAATTTGGCTTTTAACACCCAGAGAAAACAAAATCCCACTCAAGCTTTTTGCTCTGAGACACCTACTTCTCTTACATTTCTTCTAAGAAAAGTCATAGCCATAAAATATTAATATTTAAAAAATAATTTGTTGAAACAGATGTGCCTCTTTTGGATGAATGCTATTTAATTCTCTCAAAGGTAATCATAATTGTATTTGCACCAAATCAACTCATTTTTGTGTTTTTTTTCTAGAGAGAAATATAAATTCAAGAATGTAATGCCATAGTTTAACCTCAACAAAATGATAA
Organism: Zapornia atra; assembly: GCA_013400835.1. Classification (NCBI taxonomy): domain Eukaryota; kingdom Metazoa; phylum Chordata; class Aves; order Gruiformes; family Rallidae; genus Zapornia; species Zapornia atra. The sequence goes on along the minus strand of VZTU01024509.1, from coordinate 16,332 downwards.
TGGATATTATGACAGCTCAAAACACCATGACACTGTTCCAAAACTATACATGCTGCCCTATAACTTCATGCTACATGTGGCATTTTGCTAAAGTTTGCCTTCCTGCTAAAGGAGGGACAACCTTCATCTTGGTCATTAAAAAAAAAAAAGAAAAAAAAGAAAAAAGAAAAAATCTTTTTAGTTTTAATGAGATCTTAATAGATTTTAATTCTTGTCCGCATCTTGGTTGACCTTGCATATATTTCCCACAGTTTTCCAATGCTTTACTACAACTTGTATCTTTGGATAATTCCCCTATTAGAAAAAGTAATTAGGTTACATGGAGCAACATGTCATCACAGAGAAACTTCAGTTCAGGCAGTATCAGTTATCCCCTTGCATCATCTGCTAGGTTTATGTCTGCAGGACACTCCACAGCACTGTATGTTGGAGTAACACTCTACAGAGACACACACAGGCAGTTTGCTTCTATTCAGACACATGGTTACACCTCTCTGCAGGCATTTCTGCACTGGTCACTCTCAAGTCATGCTGCTGTTACATGCTTTTTTTCATCTATTTTAATAGATGCCATCTAATCTGATCATATACCCAAAGATGTCGTGAGACTCAGTCTGAGAGCGCACTGGGTTCTGTACATGCGACTGAACGTATGCACAGACAGGAAACGTTCAGGTACGTATGGCCCGTGGTGTAGTCCAGATTCTAACATAAGTCTTGAAAACATAAATTAAGCTGCTTAGGCTTTTGGATATAATCAGCCTACAAACACAGTCATTCTTAGCTAACTAAAAAGACAAAATATTTTCCCTGCTAGAGAAGAAATGTCAACGAAATAAGGGAGGTCAAAACACTCAGGTATCCACCTGCCAGGGACAGCCAACGTAAGCTGAAAGGCAGACCTAAGATCATGTCTTCACTTATTAATGAAATATAACTGGAAGTTACAGGTCTACACCTATATGCAAGCCTGGTCATCAGTTCCCTCAGGGCTCTCCTGCAGCAAAAGGACTGTATCCATATATGAATTACACTGTTAAGGTGCTGCTTGAAATCTGCATTTTGTGATTTATTTTCCTCTGTAAATAGAGCCAGCTTTTCCACTAGAAAGAGTGCCTGTGGAGTCAGGACCTGAAGGTTACCACATAAACACTTTCTAACCCAGCAAAAGTTAGCTTCTAGAAATGATTGCTTGACTCAGGTGAAGGGAGTATTCCACTAGGTTTTGTTTTGGTTTTGGGTATTTTTTGTGGAGCTCAAAATGTACCAGAGCCAGAACTAAATTAAATTCTATTTACCTTCCCAGCCTACTCAGTCTTTCCTTGTCTTTTACTAAAATCTTATCTTAAATAAAAGTTACCTTTGGTAAAGTTACTTTTGTGTTATCCAATCTTTTGTTTATTTGAAGATTTTAAAAAAAAAATTGCAGGAATATCCAAGCTTTTTTTTTTCCTTTTTAAATTGATTTGAAATAAAATCAGTTCACAAAATACTGATCCTGTATGTGCTGACACTTCGAATTTTCATTAAGTGAAACAACAGGAAATATCACAACAATGATACACATTGTTAAAAGGAGTATGAACTTTAAAAAACATAAATTACAACTTTCCTTTAAGTACATATGGAAACCAGAGAAGGAGTCTTACCTAATCTTTTATTAATATTTTCTATTTTCCCATGGGTTTAGCATTTTTTTTCTGTTTTTTCTTTTGCCATAACAATAGTGATCCACGGAGCCACAATCAACATCTTTTCATGTAATGGATATGAGAACACACTTGGATACTCCTATGATAATCTGTAAAGATTATCTCCTAGTGTCTATGTTAAGGAGGTCAGATCTTTGCAACTTCTAGTATTATTATTTTACTCTCATGAATTACTCTTGATAGGCTTGGTCAGCAGTTACTGTATTGGCAGTTTTATAGGGATTTAAGACTTTATATATTTGAGGAGAAAAGAGCATTCTTTATTCAGGTTTCTGTCATGTTTCAGATGTATTCAGTTCTCTCTCTGGAAGCCATCAAACGGAATAGGCATAGTTGAACGAAATCCAAATACCAGTGTTAATTTAATAATAATAACAACAAAAACAACTCCTTTTACTCCCACCTATAACAACAAATCAACATACCCTTTACCTACAAAAGCCCAAACAAATGTTCCTACCTGAATATAAAGAATGAGAGACCACAATAAAAAAATACTGTGTCATTCTCCTAATACTATGCCAAATAACAACAAATAACATAAAAATAATTTGAAAGACAGTAAAAACAGACCTTTTAAGGCATTTAGTGAGAGTCTGATTCACAGTCATGAAACCACTTATGATGATCTAATTCCAAAAAAAATTCTGGCATAGATTTAGTTATAAAATATGAATGAAGAAAACCACTGACATACAATTATGCCTTACAAAACACTTGGAAAAAGTTTCAAAGACGCTGATGGGCATTTCTTCAGTGACTTCCCTATGAGTACACATTTTATAAAAGCCTAGTTGCTATAAATTCGATCGTAATTTTCTATAATATTGTTATCTCATTATATCAGTATGCTCTTTCAAGCAAATACTTCAAGAAGATACTTAGCCAACCAATTGAATGACAGAATTTATTCACAAACTACCAAAGAACTCTTTATACTTCAACCAGTTTCTATGTCCTAGCAGTGCCTTGTCACCTGAGTATTCCCTGCCTCTTAGTCCAGGAAAACTGTACTTACAGGGCGTCTACAGCACATCTGTGTTTTGATACCAGCCCTTGTATCAATGCTTGTACCAATACACAACTCCTTCTGCAGGCACTTACCATCTGAAAATAGGAACATGATAAGATAAACCAGGGAAAATTTTAAATCTAAATATATTAACTGCACATTTTAAACTTCTGGCATTCATATATAATACGGGTGTCCAATGTTTAAGATGTGCTGATGGATTCTTAAGACATACAAAATACTTCATGATTTAACCTCACCCTCACCCACCCAACAGGCAATCACCTCATACTACTGGAGACACAGCACCATACACATACTTCATCCAGGGCTACCATGTAGCCACAGGCTTGCTCACCTTATGACCAGTGCACTTGCATGACCCAAGTATTTAAGTCATGCACATGCCTGTCCTGTTAGGTGCGGCCATATGTGTCCATCAGACAAGGCCCCTCAGGAGTGCTGTCAAACAGGGCAGCAGGAGCCTGTGTGCAGTAACAGCTCTAAAAAACCACCCATATCCAATGCATAAATGAGGGGTCTTTTCAGAAGGCGGCAGCAGGAGGTGCACAGGCCAGTGCTGAGCATGGATGTCTCCCAAGAGAAGCTGAGGGAGAAGGGTTGCTGGCCAAACCCACATAGGCTCCTCTCTGCTGCTCCTCCAGCAGCCCTGAACAGATCCTTATTCAACTGTTTTTCTGAATACCACATTCACAGCCAATGGGTCAAGAGACCTTGAATACTTTTGAAAGAGTTCCATTTCACATTTGTCCCTGACCTGAGCATCTAATCAGTTGTTGGGAAACTGATTGTATATCACAGACAGAAATGCTTCAGATCAGAAGTCTCAAAGAACAAAGACAGTGTACGGAATCTCTCTAGTGCTGAAACATACTTGAACAGCATATAGAGAACTGACATAATTTAATTTCTCATACAGTAAGAGAGAACAGATGAGATCAGAACTAGTAATGGAGTACATTGCATTTGACGTAATATTCAAATACATCAATACAGCTACATACCTATCTACTAGCACATGAGCAAAGTTTAGTTTTCTAGGTGAGCAAGTGGTTGCTTTTTTCTTGCCCAATCAGCCACTTTCCCAAACCTGTAAAAAGATGACATCATCTTCTGCCTCACATTCATTTGAACTCAGAGAAAACAGAAATGCGTAATAAACTGCCATTTCTGTCACCCATAAGTGAATTTGTAAAACGTGACACTGGTGCAAAGGTTTTCCAACTGGTGGAGTCATCAGTGCCTGCATGATATGCAGAGCTTTCACAAGGTACATTCTTTCCCCGCTTCTCCACTCCTTCCTGTCTCATATTGCATTGTTAGACGCACACTCCTGCTCTCTTTCTTACTGCTTCTTTGTATTACCTCTGCATAGCTGCCCCTCTTGCTTAACAATCCTTTCCCCTCTTTTCACTTCTACTCTTTCCACATATTTTAAGTCCCCTTCCCATAAAAGTTTACATACAAAATTACCACAATTTCTGACATTGCAAATCATCCTTTTGCTCCATTTGCATGCACATTAACACTCTTATCACTGTAGTTTCATGATATAAACTGCAAAGTTTCAAGAGAACTGAAAATTTCTTATCGAAGTTTGAATGGTGGTTAGAACAATGGAGACCTTCAGATGGGACCACACACGGCTGAACACTGAAGTTGAAAGATACTACATTACAAGAGTTTTGCCTGAATACCGAACAAATAATATATGCTATGTATGTGCCTTGTAATATATAAAAATATATATGTGCATAGCTATATGAATTGCTTAAACACTTATATATCTCTTATTTAAATACAAGAAATCTTTTCCCATTGAAAATACACTTGTCCTATACAGCTTCTTTGATTGACTATGAGAGCTTTTCAGAGTGCATTATATGGATTTTCCCTGAAATATGAGGAATAGAAAAAAAAGTACATGAGATTTTGAATGCTTTAGGCATTACAGCAGAAAAACTCTCCATTTTTCCTAGGCAGAATATATCAGTATCAAATTTTAACTAAGAAAAACAGAAACAAGGAAAAATTATACTGATGGTGAATACACTCGTAGGCTGAAAAGGAATTAATTAAAAATCAATAAACCAGCTATACTAAAGTTATAAAATGTAACATATAATTTTGTCTATTAAAATTGTTTCAAAACAAGATTGCATTTCAAATGTGAAAAAAACCCCAAACATATTGAAATATACAAGCACTATTTCTGACAGAAGCAAAGGAATTTTGCAACATTTCATTGACCCTTGGCAAACTCGCAGTAAGGATTCTCCCCAAACAGAAGTACAGCAGCTTATGTAAGGCCCTGAAGAGCAAGGAATTAGTGTATTAAGCAGGTTCCAGCAAGTAGAAAATAAAAGCCTGAGTCCAACCTGAAAAGAAGTTTGCTAAAAAAAAAAAAAAAAAAGTTTAGTAAATGTCAAGAGAAAAAAGATGTTTGGACATTTCCTTCATTCCGTAGAATGTTGTTGACTGGACAGTTTCAACAGGATATCCGAGTGATTGAACAGTAACACATCACATACATTTAAATGATAATTTGAGAGGGGAAAGAAAAATCCAGTTCCTACCAGTTTGGCTGAGTTGAGACGTGCTGCGGCTTTTTCTTGAAAGACCCACGATGGCGACCATCTTTGCACCGATGCTGGAGCGTCTCTTTTTGCTGCCGCCACCAACGGTACCCACTGCCGTGTCTGACTGGCTGCCATCATTCTTCTCCAGCGTGTACATGTCCCCGCCGATGCTGGTGCTCTTAGTCATGTTCTTTCCTGAGGCGCCCATCTGTCTGCTTTGCATTTTGGATGTAAAGACACTGTCAGCCAGTGGTTGGATAAACAGCGCAGACAAGAGTAAAAAGGGGAAGACAGAAAAGGACAGGTTTCAGATGGGAGGTTTTGGGAGACTGGAGGGTAAAAGCAGCTAATTCACACAGGTAGGGTTTGGTTTTTGAGAGGTAAAAAGGAACAACTTTCAGTTTAGGTTCCCGTTTGGTTTCCTGTAAACGCACTTGACTCATCAAAATTTTGTTTTAAATAACTAGTTCCTACTTACTGATCATCTTAAAACACATTACCAGCAAAGCATATCAAAGAATTTCCATCTCAGTATATCATACAAGCATTTTTTTTTGTTTGAGAAATTTTTTTTGTTTGAGAGAAATTTGTTTGAGTTCTGCAATCAGTGCTTTGCCTCTCTTCTCACATTTATAGACTTACATAATCCATATTACTCTGGGAAATACTTGATTCAATACTGAGTGGAATTTCAGTCTGAAATCTAGCTTTTCTTTATAAAAATCCAGGCATTTCAAGGATGTTTTCAGGAATATGATTTAGCTCGTTTGCCCTATGATTTTGATGAAATTAACACATAATGAACATTCCCCTGGGGACCCAATCTCCAGGCAAAGAGATCTTTCTTTTGCACAGAAATGACAATTAACAGTGATGACAACAGCACCTATCCAAATTTTGCCCTAACTGGTAGTGTCAAACATCCAAACCTGGAAACTCAGGAGTACATGTGGGCCTGAGAATACATAGAGAGCATTTCTATTTTGATCACATTCTCGTTCAGAACGTAGACCTCTATTGTTCTGTTCAGTACAGTGCACCTCCCTGAAAAGTCCCCAGTCACCAGTGTGGTGTTAGAACACCAGTATGTAAAGACTAACAAAGAATATTTCTACTTTGTAAACAGATTTTAAAAAACATGCAGAGGCCATTCCTAGAGCTTTACCACTCAGTGAATGGCTCTAGAACATTTAAGTGCATAACCATAATCCTTTTCCCTTACCTATAATGGCCTGACTCTATTTTAAAAAATTAAGATTATGGGAGGTACCCATGAAGTGCTTTGCTCTTTAGTTGACAGCTGCACAGGCAGAAAGGCAAAAAATGCTTGAAGTTAAGCTGTAACAGAGGAAGATGTAAGAGCTAGTTTACAGAAGAAATGGACTTCTGCCATCAAGTAAAAAAAAAAAAAATTGGTTGTGTTTCTGAAGGAAGTTAGTTATAAGAGAAAAGATGGAGTGTTTGAGTCAGGAGATGGAGAGGCACAAAAAAAAGCTGAGAGACTGAGCGTCCTTCCCTGGACAGACAATAACAGAAGACTGCAACACAGTCTTTTTTTTTCCCCTCTGCTATTTTAACTCTCTTTGTTGTTATATGTTATTGTACACTGACTCACGCTGGTGCATTTAATGTGAAGGAAGAAATGGGATAAGATGTGAATAAAGAGGAAGGCAGGGAAGGAAAAAGAAGTGGTACATCTCTATTTCTGGGGCTTTTTAGCACTACAATGACTGAAATGGAAAATGATAACATCGCACGCTTTACGTTCTTTCAAACTAACACTGTTAAGGATTGATTCACAGAAACAAGAAACCACAAAAACTAGTTCTCAGTTTGAACACTGCCTTGCATATACAGAATACTAGAGAGCGCTACGGAGAAAAACTTTAGCAGGAGTTAGCATCTTCAACTTTACCTTATGCAAAATTCTTCTAAGAATCAGAAAATAGATCACCTTATTCAGTAATGCTATTTTTAACCCAAGCTTTCTTAGAGAACACAATTAATATGACTGGTTTTTTGGTTTTTTTGGTTTTTGTTTTTTTTCCTGACAGTTCTCTCTCTTTTAAACATTTTTTTTTTAAATGGTTCAAATTTCACACAGGAGTAGCAAACTAGAGCTATTTAGTTTCCAAAACTGTTCTGAAAACAGATACCTGGAAAGAGACCTTATGAATGCCCCTTTGGGGAAAGACTGTAGTCAAAGTCATCACTGACTGTCATTTCACATGGGACTCCCTTCGCACAGCACAGAGTCATAGGGTTCTAACATTTTTACTGTTTGTAGAACAACCTCTTTCACTGATCCATTTTTAAAGAATGATACCCAGAAAATCAGTGGGTTTCCCTCATATTTATTAACAGGAAATTATTATTATTATGACATTTCTTTATAAGTGATAGTAACATTTAGGAAAGGCCTTATGTCATACCAGTGAAAACACTGTTTTCTCATAAAACTTACACTGAGGAGAAAGTTCCTGTTTCCTGAGTCTAATGTGCCTTTGAAGTGCTTCATGTGTCATTTTCCAAGATGTATAATTCTATTTAAGTGCAATGGATTACAATAATTAGCCTTATTAAAGAAATCAATGTGCTTAAAAAGTTTGGCATGCAAAGAAAGTTGCTATAATTTCACCATGAAGTTAACTATGGAAGTAGAATTATATTACAAAGATTTGCTTCTTGGCTGGTGTCTAAAGGCATCCGTATCACAAAATAAGTCTTTGCTGTGTATACCTGCCAATATTCACTCAGCCATGTTCTTTTGACTAACTGAGAAAACGAGGAAAGAAAATTCAAGTAAGGAAAAAAGGATTTAGATGTGTGTGGATATACCAACTACTCGTACAAATGGCTAAGATTGAAAAGTCATTCACAAACCAGTATTTTTTTCAGTAGAGTTCAAAAAATATTTGCTTTAATTAAAGGTTTAGGTTTTTCTGCCCACCTCTCTAAAAGCAGCAGAGAAGACATCTTTGCTGTGCTACCAGTGAGAAAAACTACATGGAGAAAGACATCACATAGTAGTGTTGTGGTTTTGTTTTTTTTTTTTAATTCCTCTTAATAAAAAGGAGAAATAAGTACTAGGAAGGGTCAGAGTGGCTTATGGTGCCTCATAGTAAATATGCAGTGGTCACAAGCACTTCTTTCATCAGCACTCTGAAACCTTTGTGGCCATCCAAACCTTCCCTTACTGTTTAGTGTTTGTAGATGCTTGGTGTACTCACCAGGAAAGCTACACTTGTACATAGACTGCCTTAGAAAGTGCCAGAAATTGATTATTCCCAGAAAAATAGGGAGTTGTGTCAGGTTTGATTACTTTCCGAGGTAACAGAAATATAAGATGGACTTCAGAACAAAACATAGTAAATCCTACAAACTTCTCTCTTGACAGGAAACAGAAATTACTTTAGTTTTCTTTACAAGTACGTATAAATAAACATAATTACACACAGATCCAGTTGAATATATGCAGCAACATTTTAAATTTGACATTAATTTGTGACATTCTATGAGTCAAGGAACAGATAATGCAGTAAATACAATGTTCTCAAGGCACTGTATAATTTATTAGTCTTAAAAATATCTTCTGTAAAGTGAATACAGAGCCAGGTGGAGAAAAACCTCCAATACTAGTCCAAATCCCAGGTCAACCATGACATATTAAATGACTCTTAGTAGAATCAAAACAAGATCATCACACAACCCCAGCTTTGTGGCATCCTACAGTCTTTTATGAGGACACAAGCAGGTGGGTATGTGATGGTAGGGCAGTGGGTGTGGTCTACCTTGATTTCAGTAAAGCATTTGACACCATCTCCCACGACATCCCCATGGCTAAACTGCGGAAGTGTGGTCTGGAGGACTGGGTAGTGAGGTGGACTGTGAACTAGTTGAAGGAAAGAAGTCAGAGAGTTGTGGTCAATGGGACAGAGTCTAGCTGGAGGCCTGTATCTAGTGGAGTCCCTCAGGGGTCAGTAGTGGAGTCAATGCTATTCACTGTATTCATCAACAACCTGGATGAGGGGACAGAGTGCACTGTCAGCAAGTTTGCTGATGACACAAAAATGGGAGGAGTGGCCAACATACCAGAAAGCTGTGCTGCCATCCAGTGAGATCTGGACAGGTTGGAGAGTTGGGTGGGGAGAAATTTAATGAAATATAACAATGGCAAGTGTAGAGTCTAGGGAAGAACAATCCCAGGTACCAGTATAGGTTTGGGATGGATCTGTTGGAGAGCAGCATAGGGGAAAGGGACCTGGGTGCCCTGGTGGACAGCAGGATGACCATGAGCCAGCAATGTGCCCTCATGGCCAAGAAGGCCAGTGACATCCTGGGGTGTATTAGAAGGGATGTAGTTAGTAGGTTAAGAGAGGTTCCCCTCCCCCTCTACTCTGCCCTGGTGAGACCGCATCTGGAGCATTTTATCCACTTCTGGGCCCCTCAGTTCAAGAAGGACTGGGAACTACTTGAAAGAGTCCAGCACAGGACCACCAAGATGATTAAGGGAGTGGAACAATTTCCTTATGAGGAAAGGCTGAGGGCGCTGGGTCTCTTCAGCCTGGAGAAGAGGACACAGATGGATAACATCATTAATGTCGATACATATGAAAAGGGTGAGTGTCAGGAGGACACAGCCAGGCTGTTCTCAATGATGTCCAATGATAGGACAATGGGCAGTGGGTGCAAGCTAGAGCATAGGAAGTTCCATGGGAACATAAGGAAAAGCTTCTTTACTGTGATGGTGACAGAGCCCTGGCACAGTCTGCCCAGAGAGGTTGTGAAGTCTCTGTGTCTTTGGAGACAGCCAAAAGCCACCTGGATGCATTCCTGTATGACCTAATCTAGGTGATCCTACTCTGGCATGGGGGTTGGCCTAGATGGTCTTTCAAGGTCCCTTCCAACCCCTAACATTCTGTGATTCTGTGATAAAGTCAACAGCAACAACAGGTTGATGGTGACAGCCAGGCCATTGACTATGGCTTATGGGGCCAAACGGGCCAGCAAGAGCAAAATTCACATGGGAAAGTTGCTTCCTGTATTACCCCAAAATCCAGAAAACCACCTGGGGACTCTGAGAACCACAGACAGATCTCTGTCTGTGTAAGTAGGCTAGAAACTTGAGTGAATTTTCTGGTGAAGAGAGAAAAAGGAAGAATTTTGTGCTCCATCTTTACTTCACTTTCTTTACTAGTTTTTCTTGGTTTTGAAAAATAGCTTTGCATGCCCTCCTAAAATACCGTATTCCTCTGTAATTTCATCACTAATAACCAGAGGGAATACTCAAATGTAAGTTAAATGACTAACAACAGCGAAGTGTAAAACAAACTTTGAAATCTGATCATCAATTAAAACAGTCTATGTAAAGCAAACTCAAAACTGCATATCTGTATTTTCCCAAGTGATAATTATTCCAGATAGTCAGGATCAAGGTGGTCATGTTAGCTTCCTATGTTATTTATGGTACATTTTCTTAACTTTACCTCTTTGTGCCCACCTCCACTACGATTAAATTTTAGAGTAGTATGTTCTCAAAGCTAAAGCAGAGAGGTAGTTAAAATAAACAAGAGAAAAATGAGACATTGGGAAATAAATTAGATTTAGACATCTATAAATATCTGTAATTTAAAGCCAGTGGTAGAGTACAACAGCCCTAAGAACCAGATACTATTCTTAACAATATACCATGCTAGCTATCTGAGGGTAGTCAGATATGTATGAAAGATATGTATGACAGGAAATTTAATATGGTCCTTATTGTTAAACAGGCATTGTCCCTGTGCCACACCTATCATGCTTAATATAATGGCTTAGGCCTGTTCTCTGACCTTGACACACTAAATACACAGAGCTATCTTACATCCTTCCCAAAAAAGGGTTTTCTCAAAGCTAAAGCAGAATTTGAGACTCAACAAGGTTCAGCACCAGGTCCTGTACTTGAGTCACAACGACCCCATGCAACACTACAAGCTTGGGGAAGAGCAGCTGGAGAGCCGCCTGGCAGAAAAGGACCTGAGGGTGTTGCCTGACAGCCAGGTGAATATAAGCCAGCAGTGTGCCCCGGTTGCCAAGAAGGCCAACAGCATCCTGGCTTGTATCAGAGGCAGCATGGCCAACAGGTCTAGGGAAGTGATCGTGTCCCTGTATTTGGCAGTGGTGAGGCCGCACCCTGAGTGCTGTGTTCAGTTTTGGGTCCCTCACTACACGAAGGACACTGAGGTGCTGGAATGTGTCCAAAGAAGGGCAATGAAACTGTTGAATGGTCTAGAGCACAAGTCTGATGAGGAATGGCTGAGGGAACTGGGGTTGTTTAGCCTGGAGAAGAGGATGCTCAGGGGAGACCTTATTGCTCTCTACAACTATGTGAAAGAAGGTTGTACCAGGTGGTTGTTGGTCTCTCCACCCAAGTAACAAGTGATAAGACAAGAGGAAATGGCCTCAAGTTGCATCAGGGGAGGTTTAGATTGGATGTTAGGAAAAATTTCTTCATGGAAAAGGTAATCACTGTAACAGGCTTCCCAGGGAAGCGGTTGAGTCACCATTCCTGGAGGTATTGGAAACATATATAGATGGTTATAGATTAGTGGTTGGATTTGGCAATGCTAGGTTAATGGTTGGACTCGATGATCTTAATGGTCTTTTCCAACCCAAATGATCCTATGATTCTCAGGATTGCTGCCTAGAGGAAACAGACCCCACCCCATGCTATCCCCTGAACTGGGGGCCTGTTATTTGTGCGTTCTGCACAAAGTTATGATAGGGAGGATATAAAATGTTTTAAAATATGGATGATCATGGGTTGGTGCGTAAGACTATGTCTTGGCACTGTCTAGTTTATTGGTATAGACAGATTCTTAAGTTCCCTGATGATATTGCAAATCTGAGGTTGTTCTTGTATTAATATGCTACAGGCCAATTCTAGCCTGGAAGCTTTTTACGTATGCTTTTGAAGAAAGCCAGTAAGCAAGTACAAAAATGCTATTCATATATAACCTTCTGGAAAATGCAGTGTTAAGTTTCTGGATTTCTTAAAAGCATTAATCTTCAAGATCTCCTTACAGAGACCCAATTGCTTGCGAAACAGGAGTGAAATTATTCTCTGGAATCAGATGTGCTGTCAAGGTTTTCCAGGCTCCTACTATAGCAGAAAATCAGAAACTTCCTTGTTTTTCTCCCCAGCTTGTCAATATCTGGAACAAATTACAGAAAACACTGGCAGATAAACTCTCCCAAAAGACAACGCATAGGACTGGCCATGTGGAAAAACAATCCCTTCTGGAGTTGATGCAAAGCCAGAGGGAAATGCTGTAAAGTGCTTAAGGAAACCCTCACAGAAGGGAGGCAGAGAAGTAAGTCTTGTAAGATCTTTGCCTCAGTCTTGTTATACCCTGCTTTAGACCGTCCCATTCCTTGATATCTGACCAAGAAGGAAAGCAATTGTTTGTGAGGTTTGGGTTAAGGAGAGGGGTGATTTTGCAGTGTGAAAAGATCCTGCCCTAAAGGCAGAGAAACTATTTTGAAACCACTATATATACAACGGTATAGCTGGTAGCTCTTGCATCAGGTACGAAGGCATATAGTAGGGTAAATGCTCCAGATCCTACATAAGGAGGTTCCAGATAAAAAAATTGGTTTAATCAACATTTTTTGATTTTAAGAAATAAAAAAATAAGTTAGAAACTTCATCCAACATCTCCTAATTTCTGATTTATTTATTTGTGCTTTGTGTTTAATAAGAAAACACTAATTGCTAATTTTGTTGGTTGCTCTTGCATTTTCCATGAAGTAGTTGCAGACACACTGAAACCTCATAGTTTCGTATGTACTAAATGGCAAGTCTCATCCTGTCTCCATGTTTAAAAATCTGAAGTCTTTGGCTGCAGCTCTTGCACTGCTTGCAGAGTTGGATGGCATCTCACTAGTTTGTCACATTCTTGCCTATGGAAATGGAAACTTTTTATAGAAACTGGCTGACTAGTACAGTAAGTGCCAAATTTCCTCAGGAACTTTTTTTTTAGGACAGAAAAACAAAACTCAAACAAAAAACCCCCAACACAAACAAAAACCACTGACACCTGGGAGTCCTTATGCTTTATCAACCCTATCGAAATTAGGAGTGTGTGGCAAACCAACCAGAATAGGGATGGAGGAACTAAAGACAAGGACTCCCCTGAAAGCTGTTACTACTATAATAACCAAGTATGAAAGTCCCACAGGTTAAAGAACCCCATTAAGACTTTTGCAGACATCCCATGTCGTTGTGCTGCGCAGTATTGTCCATTCTTTCTGTACATTAAGCAACCCAACAGGCAGCAACAAGAAAGGCTAAGCAAGGAAAATGCACTGACTCGGTTTTTCATCATAAGCAAGGAATACAAACAGGCCTAAACCTAAACTGTAGGACACCAGGGTCATTCCAAGAACATAGATCATATCCTTTTGGACATCCTCTGCCACCATCTCACTTTTCTCTCCTTGACTTATCAGAACGATAATCAGACACAAGTGTTATTTGTTAAAGAACTTCATAATCCATATATCTATAATCCAAAATAAATCCCAGCTCAGCTGGTGACTCTCTGAACCGAACAGCCATTTCCCATAACCTGTAACTCTTATCTCACGTTTTCTCCAGTCTCTTCCTCTCCCTGCTCTTCCTTCTGTCATCATCCTCATACTTACAAGACAGACATTTTGTGTTAGTGGGTGTAGAAAAACTTCCTCTTCCCTCTTCACTAACCTGATCAGTTGACTCTCATCAACAGGAATTCTAAAGGAGTAAATTACTGCTGATGTTATATAAAATTGACTTTTAAATCAGAGCCTGGTCCTGAACTGTAATCTTCTGTGATAGAAAGCAGAGGGAGCAGTACAGAATCCTTACACTCAGCGACTCCATGATCACTACCAAATTACAAACAATGCCACAAATAAATAAATATGCTATTCTAAGTATGATTGATAGACTAAAATATTTATGGGTTTGTTTATTTTTCACTTACCAACAAATACACTTAATTAAAACCAGGGTTTTGAAGCACAGGTATTTTCCCAGTCTACAAAATTATCAATGTTTTTAAATGTGAAGGGGAATATATCAAAACTATCTGTATATATTGTATAGTGACAAGCTGTATATTGCTAGTGGGATTTTTGAGGATTTTGCTTGTATTTTTACAGACATCTTTACAGCAGAATTGGAAATGAAAACATATAATCATTTAGCTTAGTTCCCTGGTAACAATCCCTAACACAAATAAAACACCTGCAATAGTAAAACTCCACTTTGCCAAGTGTGGAGTACAGCTTTGCGCCATGGATTTTAACAGTTTTTCAGTTGTTGTAATAGATATTTTCTAAGATGTCTCTTGTCAGGCTGGAAGGCCCACTGAAGATTTCATTTACAGCATTTTACAAGTAGGAGAGGAGTTTTAATGCCATTCTTAATAGGCCTCTTAATTCTTTTGGAGAGGCTCTCATTTCATTAATTTGCTGAAGAAATTTAACAAAAACAGCATTATGGGGACAGCTGTGATGTTGGAAATAACATTTCCATGGGAACAATGCTTCCAGCCAATGCATGTACTCATCTGCCAATTCACATCAAAGAGAGACACTGCAGGTTCAAAACTGTAATGACTTAATCTCCTGAGAATCACTTGGTCAAAAATTATCCTATTAAGTAATTCGTGGTTTAAATCTCCAATAGCTACTGGAATTACTTATTACATTTATTTTATTGATATTGTAACAAGAAAGTTGGTAGGAAACAATAAAGCAGAGACCATAATCTATTCTGTTATGTCTATTACTATTGAAAGAAAACTTTTGTGCACATCTTAGAACAAAAGAAACTATATTTTTATATGAAGTACTTGTTTCAAAGGTCTCTCTCATCACAAATCAGAAATACTTCACCTGTTACAGTACATAGGTTGACTTGAACCTGATCTTCCTCACTCTGCTAGATATCAAGCTATGCACATTGCTTTTATTATTACAAATTAATAGAGGCATAGCATTTTCCATCCTGACATTACTGCCCAGTGTGCTGTTTAGGGTTTTTTTAAGCCAGTTTCAAAATCGTTTGGGGTTAAGCCATTGGGTTACTTACCGAAACTGTCCCAACAAATGAGTGATGCAGAATAAACACTGTAACACGTAACTGTTTCCAAACACTTGCAGTTGAATTCTTCAATCAGGGTTTTTTTATAAAAGTTCTCACCATCTCTGAGAGAATAATGGGCCGGTTTTTATATAAAACTACAATTGGTAACAGTTTTTAAATTTACAGCAACTTTTAAGCTTAAATTAAATTTATAACAACATTTATTAAATTCATAGTCATTTGCTGTTGATAAACTTCCTAGTTTTCCTTTATAAAGTTACAGAAAAGCTGTATTACCCTGCTAACAATAGTGAATCTTTGCAGAAATCCCTTCCTTTGACACAGTGAACTAAACTAGCCATTTACTATGCGTAAATTCAAACAAAGGCCAGAGAGAAAACTAGCTGAGGATCAAAAGTCTTGCATTGATTAGTTTTATATGAATTCATAAATAGGAGCAGTCTAGGAGCAAGCTCCGAAGGCCTGGTGATAAAGTCAGAGTCAATTTTGAGTATCATACAAAATCTATGAGTTTAGAAAGCATCTTCTTTAACCCAGCCTGGCAAGGAAGCAGTTGCCTTTCTAAAAGCAGATGAACAAGAAGCTCGCCAAATGAAAACTGACAGTGGGCAGCCTGCTTTAATCGAGAGTGTCTCTTACAGAAATGCACCTTGCACACACTTAATTTGAGAGTTAAATGTTATGGGCTGATTTGAACATGCTGCTGAATTGAAGTTATCCAGCACACATGGAGGAGAGGAGTCACTCTGGCTTCTGTATTAACACTGCTGCCTGTCACAAGCTATACTGCAAGCTCACTTAGCGCTACCCAGATTCACTCCTTGAAGGGTTGAAAAGAGCTCTATGAAATGAAAAGCAAGCAGTGAATTGATAAAC